>JAODAL010015812.1:0-82622 GCA_025379985.1 Phyllomedusa bahiana
AAAAGAGAGGGGACAGAAGAAACCCTAAAATACCCCTTTTCCCGGAGAAAAAAAAAGGGCAAAGGCAAAAGGAGGAAGAAAAAGAAGACCAGTTTGGAAGGGAGAGCTGTAATCACCAGTATCAAGGAGCCGGTTTAACCCCTGGGGGTGCTGGGAAAATTCCTGGCCTAGGGGGTCGGTCAGGAATTTAATAAGATAGCAGGGGAAAAAAACCAGTTCCAAAACTTTGTGAACCAAATGTTTAAAAAACTATGGGCAAAAAAACCCCGGCTTAAGTCGAACGGCCGGGGCCGGCGACCAGGGAAACCCCCAAAAAATTTGGGGTTTTTTTTTTGGAAAGATCATGACCCGTTTTTGGGGTCATTTTTTTTAAATCAATTTAGCTCTGTTCTTAACAATCGGGGGCCCCCTGTAATCAATTCATACTCTTGCCCCAGAGTCTACTCTTCCCAAATGCAAGGGTTTCATTTAAGTTTTTAAATGTACCTATCAGACAGGATTGTCCCAAAAAATGTAGAGTTTTCTCATTATTTTTGGGGGGAGGCCCTGATGGCCTTGGGAACATTTTGGGCTTTAACACAATCTAGGGAATCATTTGATTCTTTCGATATGTCTTTTAGGACATGTTTTTTTCATTTTTAAAATTTTCTTCAAAAAACGGTCCTTTAAAATGGGGCCTTCCCTTTTTGAAGGGAAGTCCCTCCTCATTTATTTTGTTGTTTTTCTTCTATTTCAGTGTAAGTTTAAAAACCAAATTTAAAAAAAATTTTGGGAAAAAAAAAAAGAAAATTTAAGTTAAAAGTCCCATAGGGGGGGGAAAAACATCCTTTTTGAAACGATTGTTATAATCCAAACCAAAAAAAACATTTGGCTGGTGACTTAAAATCAAAGGAAAAAAAAGGGGTTATTTTCCCATAAAATTCAGTTATAGCACAACTTTAATTTTTTAAGAACCTAAATGTAAAATGTGTTTTCATAATTTCCATTTTAAAATGGCGGGGAAAAAAAAAAAAGTTCTTTTCATTTCGTAATTTTCAAAGGAAAATTTGGGGGTCGTCTGATAGCACAATAAAAAATTTCACCAAAATTTTTGTTTTGGGTTTTTTACTTTGGGTGAAAGTAATTCAAAAATATTGGGTGTTTAATGTCATGGGAAAAGTCTGAGTGCCCAAAAGGGGGTTAGAAAAGACAAATGGGAAAGGTTTGAAGCAAAGCCCCAGAAAAATCAACACGGCTGACAACATAGAATACAAGGGGCCCCAAAAAAATGTCTGGCCCCTTTTTTTAAATCATAAGATTTTTTTTCAGGGGGGTGGAAAACCCCTGGGTTTTGGGAAGGATAGGCCCAAAAATTTTTGTTTTTTAATTTTTCGGGTTTACTGAAGGAAGGAAAAACCTGGCAGTTTTGGTGTTCGGTTTGGGAAAAGGGCTTCCTTTTACCTCGTGGGGGGTCTTTGTAAAAATGCTGGAAATTTTGGGGGCCTGCCCCGGGGGCCCCCTTCTTGACATTTTTGGGGCTCAACAAGTTTTTCTTGGGGGGCCGGTCTGGCCTCCTTTGGGTTTTCGGGCCTGTGGAACCTGGGCACTACAGTAATAAAAATGGACATGTTAAAAAAAATGGGCTTACCCCCTTTGATAGAGGAAGATCTGCCAAAAAACCCGTTTTATTTGCAGGATGGTACAGCGTTTAATAGATTTTTGGGCATGGTTGGGGGGGGGAAGTCTGGCCCTTTGAAAAATAGGATTTTGACTGGGGAAAAATGAAAGAGAAACTGGGGGTTTCAGTAGGGATTAAAACCAAACAAAATTCAAAACCCCCCCATGTTTTATAAGGACATAAAAAAATTCCCCCTTTAAATGGATTTCTAGCAGAGGTAGGATAGAGTTGCAAGGAAATTTACTAGTTTAATTTTTGGCCCGTTTTTAGAGCGCCGGGTTTAGGGCTGGAGCGAGAACTGAGCTTTTACTGAAATTACACAGTTGTGTAGGAAATTTTGAAAGGAAAAGGGGAAACTCAGGAAATGGATGAAGGAAAAAGGGGTTTCCTTGCAACCCGAGACACGTGCTGGAAACTGTGAAGAGAGCAGGCTGTGAATACAGAGGTGAAATTGTCCACCAATAATTTAGAAGAAATCCACCAACGCAGTTGCCATCATCCACCTGGTCAACTCGTTAAAACTTTGCAAATTAGAGGTGTTTTCACAATGGAGCATTTTTTTTGGGCATTTTTGGTAAATTTTTATACATTGTTTTTGTCTTTTTCCCCCCCAACCGTTAATTTTTTTTTTCTATCTTATTGGGGTGCGTTTTTTGTCGCAGAAAATGTGCAGCAAGTAGATGCTGCTGTGCCATTTTACACAAAACCTTGCATAAAAAATGCGAGTTGCGTTTATGGTTACGTTTTTGGGTGCATTTTTGGATGCGCTTTTTGTGCAGAAAGGCACTTCAATTAAATCTGTACATTTTGTGCACACAAAAGCAATCTCAAAAAGCATCTCAAAAATTGCTCACCAAAGAATGTGTCCATATGAAAGACCTATGTACACCTTGGTTTGTTGGAACCACCGAGCTTCACTATCTCTAGAAGAGAGTAAAATAAAGTTCAAGTTACTATAATATTCTACATTCTTTTACGATGCCTTTGTCTACAAAGCAGATCACCACACAGTCTCCTCATTTGGACAACATACTTGGTCTTATTCAGTAAGAGGTCGCCTTCAGAAATGGCATAATGGAAAGATCAATATATGTGTAAAGATTATCTAAGATTTTCTCAGATTTACTCTAAGGAATATCCTTATACACCCGTAGGTTAAAGAAAGTATTCATAACACCCTTTAACTTTCCTCATTGTTACCAATGTTACAGCCAAACGTTAAAATGTAATTTTTATTGATATTTTTCTGTGATAGAGACACACCAAGAAGTAGACAGGTATTTGTGTGCTCTAAGAAAATGTACTTGAGTTTTCAAATTTTTGTCAAATTAATTAAATGAAAAAAGTGGAGGAGTTAACCATGACGGTGGCGAGCATATACCCTATGTAAATCCTTGTGACCAATTTATATCTAGTTAGTGACTAGAGTACATCTGGTATTCGTAATTTATTCTTAGCATAAGTGCAATTTATTGGTGAAGGCTTCAGGGATTTGTTTTAGATCATTAACCAAACAAACAAACAGATTAGAATGAAAATCAAAGAACACACCCCCCAGATCAGCTCAGGTGTAAAAGTTATGGGAAAGTGTATTGAAGGATTAGGTTTTTTTTAAAAAAAATAGACCTCATGTCATTTTCTGAGAGCTCATGTTCCATCTATCATACACAAATGAATGAGTATGGCACACACTGCTAATCTACTCTAGAAGACATAGCCAAAAATTGCACTCACATGGTAAACTGAACGATAAATAAAAAGGCTAATGGTACTTGGCAGGTGGGGATAGCAACAACACTGCCAAAAATCACTGCAGGATAACAGGTTTATTGTGTACAGAATTAAAAAGCACTCTGATTCTTTTAGTCTGTATTGTCTACATATTGGGTAAATAAATCTCATAAGAGCAATCAATTGCAATACAACAGCTGAGAACTTGCAAGACATGAGACTAATGAAAGCACACGTTTTGTAGAAAGTTGTTTTTTGGTCTAGGACTACCTGTAGAGTTGGGTAAGAATTTATATCCTTTACTTCCTGGTATAAATATTAAGTTAATGCATACCATTCAACAGGCACAAAACAATGGAGGCTCCAATGGCGTTACATGTTCGTGGAGCTCATTTGTGTCAGGCATTTTTATACAACGTAAGATAGTTCTTCAAATGTCATAATGCGTAAGTCCATCTCGAACCTGAAAAAATTTAGTATTAGTGTAAAACAATGCTAATATCCACTGCCTATCATACCATTACAGAGTTGTGGGGAAGAAAGACACAGGGAGCTATATGATGGGGCACTACCTCTTAAAATTGGGTTGCCTTCCTCCTAGCTCTGTACTTGTCATTGAAGAGGGCAAGTGCAGAAAAAAAAAACCGGGGTAATTTGGTTCTTTGCGCTGACTTGTGGAGCCAACTGAACTCAAAAATGTTAGTCTAATTCAAAAGAAAGATAAGCCCTAACAATAACAATGTTTCCCACATAATCACTGACAGATTCGTAGCTCTACCTGAATGAGAAAAAAAATACATACAAATGGAATCCCTTTATCCCTTACAAATTGAGTCATGGAGAATTAGGATACAGGCAAAACCTGAGTGAGGCCTTCCGCTATAAGAAGGATATGCCATTGATTTTTTTCTTGGTCTTTGGAGGCCAAACTCTTGGGAATCCTCAAAAAAGTATAAAAGCAATGAGGTTGTGTTAGCCTGCTATAAATGGAATATCTGTCAAGATCACATTTGCTCAAAAGGAAATCCAGTTTCAGGCAAGAAATAGCTTTGTATTCTTAGTACACTAACTTTCCATTACATTCCCATGAAAACGGATCAATTCTTTCTGACTCTACAGCTTAAAGAGGCCAGTATTACCAGCTCCAGCGGGCAGGTAACAATCCATTCCCACAGCAGGAGGCAAAATAAGCTCCCAGTGCTACGTGTGCAAAATACAAGCCCTTCACACATCTATCTTTTTCATGAGGGGGTGATTGTTAGGTATTATATTTGAACATAGACTAATGCATAAGCAGGTTAAAACCAAGCTGCTGTACTATACATGGGAGGTGCACAAGTGCAAAATTTATGATGAAAACACACTCATCACCTACATTACCTATACTTAGGAGGGGATGTAGTATGCTCATTCAACATTTTCCACCTGTGCAACGTTTTCACATGTAGGACACGTTACCTTTTTGCATCCTGCTGGGCAATGGAAATTGTTGAGCATTAAGTACTGGCATATTTGAGTGATCATTTGCAGCCCCCCCCCCCCCCCCCCCCCCCCCCCACAAGATATAATTAGATATATCTGCCAGTGCATTGCCTCGAAATTTTAGTTCACAAATACTATATATAAAACCTAGCTTTTTTGAAAAGTTGTTTTTCATTCGCCACAATATGTGACTAATAACTTTATTCCATCATTGGGTTTGTTTTTGCAGTGAGTTCACTGTAAACTAAGTTGACTTTTATTGACTAATTAATACACTAATAGTAATAACGTTTTGTATATTTTTTTGTATCTGATAGGACTGGGAGAAAGTGGATTTATTTGAATTTATTTATTCCTTTACATTTTCGAAATCAATTCTCTAAACTCTGCCTGATGATAGTGGGTGTCAGCTGTATTTTATAGCCAGCACCCACCATGCATAAACTCTTAGCAATGTCATGATTTATACATACACATCATTGTTGTTACGGGGTTAAAAGAGCTCATACCCCACAAACTGACTAATAAATGCACTCTACCAAATATACATTTACTGATTTACCTTCTTCTACCCTGAACCTGATAGAAATTAGTGAAGATGAGCTGAAAGAAAGACCCCACCAACTACCCTATGCACTACCTATTCATTCATCTAGTGTGAGTGTAAGGTCCCTCAATCAGTGCAGAGGGGATCTTATTCAGTTAGGTCTTGGTTGTTAAAGGGCTCTTTTATTAAAGGGGTTGTCTCGCTACAAAGAAATTGCTATTCAAATTGTAGGGAACACAATAATAAAGACCATTTTCCAACAATATATGGACTTTGTTCCCTCTGTTTTACTCTAACGGAGGATACAAGCTGTAATTAGGACATCCTTGGCTATTTCGGTTACCCTTCAGTAAACCTCCCTGTTAACAATTACCCCTGTGTTTGTTCATTGAGGATAACAATGAGTGATGTCATCACCACAGGTCCGTGTCCAGTGTCCTGTGCCTCTGCAGCTAAAAAGCTTGATTTAATGTAAAAATAAATTAGGGTTTCTGTATTGGGATCAGATAAGAAGTTCCTGTCTGAGTTTGTGAAGCTAAATCTGCATTTAATTAGCATTCTGAAAGCACAGCAGGCACTGAGCTGTACAAAGTATGGAGTTTATGCAAAATTGGTCAGTCATTGAACAAGAGAGTCGACAGCGTATTTCATATCATGCATTCTCTGAAACTCTGAAGGGAGACAACTCCTTTAAGTATATGGGGCTCTCACTTACATCCATTAATTTACCAAGGGAGCCCATCCACCACCCATGAACTAATTAAAGAACCCCTCCCTATGGACTTCAATACCACCCTCTGGCTGGCCCACCCATCTGTTACCTTTAAAAAAAGATCATAGGGCAGGTGCGATCTGTGATTGGAGTCTTCCATCTTCTACCACTGTCTGCGCTCTCTGTAGCCGCACCCAAGCCACAACACCACGGTGTGGACTGCGTGTTTGGCTGAGTGGCGGAAATGCAACAACAAGCCAAGCCTAGCACTGATTACCTGATATTCAGTGACCAGTGTTATGCTTCATTTCAGCACCACTTCTGGGTTCAGCAGGCAGAGCATACAGGTGCTAGCATTATGCATGTTGTATACAGAACTAATTTAAATTGCATGCATAATTAGTAGGTGTTCTTTGCCTGGATAACATGGAGAGTGGTGCAAGGAGAGGCAATGTCCTCTACCAAGGAGCAATCAATACACTACTGGCTGGGCCTACTGAGGGATCCTCCGGTGGGCCAATCCGCCACTGTTAGATAGAGACAGATATGAGATAGACTGTCTCTGATCTTCATCTGTTAACTCCAGGAAAGCTTAGTATACTCTCACTTAAATGGGTTTTCTTATCATGCAGTTTCACAGAGTCAGCCAGCTTTAGAATCACACTTCCTGGTTAGGCTGTGGGCGGGTCTATAGAAGTGATTGACATATATCGGTTTTGCTGTTCCTAACTATTCCTGTTACACTGACATGAGTACAACATATTTATAAAGTGTACTATACAAGGCTGCAGAGCTCTGAAGAAGGTTTATTTAGCTAAATGAGAAGCTTTCACAGTCCGACTACAAAAAGACCCCGCATACGACATAAAGGAGGAGTGACGGCAGCTTAGAGCAATGAAGATAAAAAGAACAGGAGAGGTGAGGAAAGAGAGATCGCTAACCAAGAAACTTGTGTGCCTAAGAGGAGGTAAAATCATTTTATCTCCTACCAAAGAAAAAAAAAACAAAACAATGTTTTTTAGAAAAAGTCTTTTTTTTAACTTTTTTCATGTCGTGAGAAAACCCTTTTAATCTGCTTTAACTCTGCTATGACTTGATACAATCTAAATAAAAGTATAAATAAATGCAAGTAAAATCTAACAAAGCTCAAACACAAACCTGTATTCCAGTTCTGCAGTGAAGATTAATATGTGATTGTGCTTAGAGTTGCACAGGAGCAATGAGAAAAAAAACCATAAGCTGATCAATATGGAACTGTTTTTATAGTAAATTTTTGCCTAAAATTTAAATACCCCAAACCCCAATATATTTATGAATTGTTTTTATGCCCCAAATTTAAAGGCCCGTTCACACGGCTTTTTTGGCCACTGATTTCACCATACTGCGCCATATTTTGCGCTCCAAAAAACGGCTGAAATCAGCCCCCACATTAGGTAATATACAGTTCTCATAGAGAACGTGGATTCGCCTCTTCCCCCGCTCGGCGAACACTCGGGGGGGGAGAAAGTGACATAAAACTTTTTTACGGGTGTTTTACCCGCCGTGAAAATGAATGCTAGGGGGGCCGGGGCGACCGCCGGCCCCCAACCCCCCCCGCTGCATGGCAGCCGCGTAATTGGGGGGGAGTAACCCTTCCCCCCGAAATTTTTCGTCGGCAATAACCTGTGAACGAGGCCTAACACCCTGATTCCTAACAATTTTTTTAAACTACGTAAGACCCGCACTGGGAAGGTCTAAAAGGGGAGTATAATCCCACCAGGTTTTTCTGGACAAATGTCGGGAGATCCGGGATGCATGCCACCAAGAAAGGGACCTTTTGGGGGGATGAAAGGCCGTTAATAAATAGATTTCGACAGTACAAACTGTCGACCTTTTTTTTAAATCCGTTAGAACGGCTCCCCGCCATTCCCGGGGTGGGCTGTACCTCCAGTCTCCCTCGGGCTGGGGGGTTTTAAAACTGGGGGAACCCAGTGAGGACCAACAAGGGAATTGGGGGAACTACACCTCTGTTATAAGGCCAGACAGCAATATTTTGTTAGTTTTTTGCTGTGCATTTTGCCATCCGTTTTGTTCTGCTTCTACAATAAACCCACGGAGCCAACAACCGTTTGTACCTGACTTCTCCTCGTCTCATGCCTGAAAGACTCATGCGGTGATCCCAAAAACTGTGCAAGCTCACACATGGGGGAGGATGCTATGGGCTTTTTTAAAAAGAGACAATTCTTTTTTTAAAGAGACGGGCAGCAAAAGTGTTTCCAAATAGCCCGTGGTTTAAAAAGGGGCAACAGTGCAACCAGCAGACACCCCAAAAGGGATGAGCAGGGAAGCAGTTAATCCCCCGGCAAACACCAACCCCAGCAAATGGCGGCAGCCAGTAAAAGGGCCCGAGGAACCTGGGGGGCTCAACAGAGACCAACCGCCTCTTATCGAGACACACCAGGCCCCTTAAAGACAAAAACGGGTAACCCTGGCTCTACAGCACAGCTCCAGGTCCTGACTACAAGACCAAGGGGGCGCGGTGGGCCCTCCCCCCCCCCGTTCAAGTGGCTGCAATTTACAAAAAATACCCCAGATGATGACGGGGAGGCTATCCCGGCACCTTTGAGAGGATCCTGAGAGAGAGCACACCCGGGGGCCGGGGGCTGACGTCCTGGCCCCCTTTCCTCCTACCGGCGAGCCAAAAAAGGCCTATTTTCCACTTGAGACTAAACGCCAAGGACTACCCCCGGCTGAAAGGGAGATCCTAGCCCGACTTGGGGGTTACTCTGGCGGTCCGGGCCCAGAGAATTCATGGGGCCTGGGAGTTCGATCCAGCAAAGCCACCTTGGGTCACGATGTATGACCTTTCCCCTCCCAGCAAGGGCGCAGCCCGAACTTTTAACACGGTCCAGGTGACGGAGGGGTTTTCCGTCTGTGACCGCTTCGTGCGCGCCCTACCCTGGTACCAGGGGTTTGGGGGGGGTACCGGGAAACCCCAAAAAAGCCTGGACAGCTTGTCTCCTTTTGTGGAACGTTATAGTCCCCCCGAGGAGTTCCCCAGGACTGCACCCCCAAACCGATCAGCATGGGAAAAGACTGCCCTCTGCCCCCAAAAGGGGGGGTACCAAAGGGGTTCCGAGGGGAGGGGATCCTGCTGGTGAAAAAGGGGGGAAGGTTCCCCAACCCCCCAAAGAGACACCTCTTGCCCAGACCCGGGCCCCCATCATCGGGCTGGCGATGCAAGGACTGGGACACGTCCCGCACAGTGTCCTACTTTTTGGGGAACCCAGGATTTTTGGAATAAGGCGAAGTCATTGTTTGCAAGGCCTTCAACACCAGCAAAAATTGAGACGGGGGGAAATCGGAAACGGGTAGCCCCAAATTAAAAAATCAAGGGAAAAACACCGTAAAACCCCCAGGGACCCGAAGTTTGGTGACCCGGGTGCAGGCCGGGCTGGTGGGCGCAGCCAATTCCGGCCACGCCGTATTGGGGATCTGTGTAAGGGGGGAACCCCGGGGACTACCCAACCGGGGGTATTACCCAAAGACCCCTCGGGCCCCGAAAGACATGAGGTGGCTGTCGTCGCGAGCCCACCCCACAGTGTAATCAAAAGCTGTGTTTTCCCCCCTTTCTGGGATTTGTGGGGAAAAAAAAAAGTGTGCCCATATCCGTGGTAAAGGTAAGTGCTGCACAGGGCGGGGACCCGAGGGGTTCCCCTTTCTTCCGCTGGGGGAAAACCCCAGGAAAGTCCCCTGACTCAGTTCGCCTCCTTGCCAATCCAGGGAACTTTGGGCAGGGGAGCAGCTAGGGCCCAAACTTGGAGCATGCCTGGAAAAGGTGAAGGTAATAGGGGGGGAAAACCCCCAGGAACAGGCGAGAGTTTGGGTTTACCCTCATTTTGTGGTCAACAAAAAATTTTGTATACCGGGTAAAAAAGACCCCAACCGAAGGTAGACAGTTGGGGGGGCCCGGTAAAATGCCGCCAGTTTTGGAGCTAGCCCACTCCCATTGTTAGGGGGACACTTAGGGGGAGAAGACCCCGGGAGAGAGTGGAGCGTAATTTTACTGGCCAGGGAAAAAATTTCAAAAGGGAATTGAGGAATACTCCATCCTGCCCGGAGTGTCAAGTTAAAAACCCCCGGCCCCATTTTTTTCCGAGCCCCCTAATCCCCTGCCAAAAAAAGAGGTCCCCTTTTTAGAGGCGGCATGGGCCTGGTAGGGCCCTTCCCTAAGTCAGCCCGAGGACATCAACATCTTGGTGGTCCTGACATCCCCCCCTTCGCTATCCCGAGGGGCCATTTTTTCCCTTTAAAAACCTCCTCCAAAGGGAAAAGCAAGGGAAAGTTTTCCCAAAGTTCCCCGCAAAGGGGTTTCCCCAAGGGAAAACAACGCCCGGGCACCCCCTTTAAGTCTAAAGTGACCAAAGGAACTCTGGGGCCCCCTACTTAACATTAAACCCCTCTCCTACCTCAGTATATCATCCCCCGCCGATGCTGGTGGAAAGATTCAAAAAAACCCAAAAGCGATCTCAAGAAAGGGGGGTAAAAAAAGGGTGGGAGATTGGGGGCCGTCTCCTACCCACCCTTTTTTTTTCTCGGAAGGGAGTCCCCGCAAGCGCCACAGGTTTCTCACCCTTCGAGCTCCTAAGGTAGACAACCCCCGGGGGCCCTGGACATACCAAGGGGAACCTGGGGGCAGGGGAATACCCCGCAAGGGGTGTCATTTGGGGGCAATCGCTGAAATGCAGGACAGGATTGCGGGCCGGGTTCTTAAAAACCCCTATTTTCTGAGAACTTCACAGGGGCCCAAGAAACCCAGGGCCAGGGGATAAAAAGTTTGCAAGGGTCAGAGTGTTCCGCCAGGCGACCGGGTACTTTAAACTTGACCCACGGGGAAAGCAAATTTCTGGGGGAAGTGGGAGGGCCCCTAGAGATTACGGAGCGGGTCATGAGGGAAATTTTAAGGCAGGGCCGGACAAGGGATTTTTGGGCCCCTAGGCGAGTACACCAAGCGCCCCCCCCCCTCGTCTCAAAAAAAAACCTCCCCCCCCACACTAATTCCTCCACCCCTGCGCCATCCTGTCACTAATTTTTTGCAATTCCACATAGCCCCGTCCATCTCCCAGCAGTCAAATGCACATGGGAAAACAGCCCTGAAAATTTTTTATTTTCAAATCCTCCCCTCCTAGAATGCAATACCCCTAAAAAACAGTCACTAAAAAAATCCACCGGAAAAAATGGAAGGCAAATCTAAACCAAGGATTTTTACTAAAAACACTGCTACAAAACCAAACCCCAAACTATTACTATTAAGGCTCAAAAATCTGCCAGAAACCCTGACCGAACGCAACCCCCCATGTACTATCACTGTACACAGGCCCCTAGAGACATATATTTCCCCCTACAGTACCATTAGTGGTAATACAGTTGTATTAGACCGCAGACTATAATGATTACACTGCATTCATTTAGTGACTCACCCCGGGGACGTCTTTTTTTGACAGCGTCGTTCACTTTCCCTTTTTTTTTTTTCCATCCTTCACACCTTCCGCTGAATTTCTCCCCGGCCAATACTCGTCCCTGAGGATTTGCCCCAAATACTTAGATTCCCACATTTCCAGTAACCTCCTTTAAAATAGGGATAAAGCCCCCCAAATCCACAGGGAATAAATGCCCCTCAGTCAGCAAATTTTATAGATTTGTCCCCTTAGACAGGGTAGGTTATAAATTATTGGGGCACTCAGGCAGGTATTAGCTAAGGGGGGTTGGGAAATATAAAGCTGGGGTCAGGCAGGCGTAGGGGGGCTACCCGGCAGGCGTTGGGGGGGTCAGGGAGGCTATGGGGCCACAGGCAGGGGAAAAGGGGGCCACAGGCAGGCGTAGGGGGGGACAGCAGGGGTACGGGGCCACAGGGGAGGCGAAAAGGGGCACCAGGCAGGCATGGGGGGACCTGGCAGGCTAGGGGGCACCCAAAAGGCAGGGGTATGGGCCACAGGCAGGCGAATGGGGGCTCGGCAGCGTATGGGGGGCCAAACCCCGGGGAGGGGTAGGGGGCCCCAGGCAGGGGTATGGGCCACAGGGAGGGGTAAGGGGGGGCCCCGGGCAGGCGTATGGGGGCTCAGGCAGGCTAGGGGGCTCAGGAGGCGTATGGGGGCCCGGCAAGGGGTATGGGGGGGCCCAGGCAGGGAGATGGGGGGCCACAGGCAGAAAAAGGGGTACCAGGCAGCGTAAAAGGGGGCCACAAAGGGAGGCGATGGGGGGCCCGGGAGGCTATGGGGGGCCAGCAGGCTAAGGGCCACCAGGGGCCCCTACCCGGGGGCAGGGAGGCGTACGGGGCCACAGGCAGGCAAAAAAGGGGGGACAGGACCGTATGGGGCTCAGGGGAGGGGTAAAGGGACCCCAGACAGCGTATGGGGGGTCAGCAGGCTTATTTTCACCAGGCGGCTAAGGGGGTACAGGCAGGCATTTAGGGGGGGCCCCACAGGATTATAGGGGGCCCAGGCAAATATAGGGGGCCCCAAGGGAGAATAAAGGGGGCCCAGGGAATAAGGGGGGGCCGCAGGGAGAATATAGGGGGCCGAGGCAAATATAGGGGGGGGCCCCAGGCAAATATAGGGGGCCGCAGGCAGAATATGGGGGCCACGGCAGAAAAGGGGGGCCGCAGGCAGGAATAAGGGGGGGGCCGCAGGCAGAATATAGGGGGGGGGGGGGGCCAAGCAGAATATAGGGGGCCCGCAGGAAGAATATAGGGGGGGCCTGCAGCAGAAAATAGGGGGGCCGCAGGCAAATAAAGGGGGCCCCAGGGCAGAATTAAGGGGGGGGGGACAGGGGAGAATATAGGGGGCCGCAGGCAGAATATAAAAGGGGGGGCCCCAGAGAATATAGGGGGCCGAGCAGAATTAATGGGGGGGGCCCCAGGCAGAAAATAGGGGGGGCCACAGGAAGAAAATAGGGGGGGGGCCGCAGGTAAAAATAGGGGGGCCGCAGGCAGAAATAGGGGGGCCGCAGGGGGAAAAAATAGGGGGGGGAGGGGGCCGCAGGCAAAAAAATATAGGGGCCCAGGCAGAAATAGGGGGGGGCAGGTAAAAATAGGGGGGGGGCCGCTGGCGAAATAAGGGGGGCCGCAGGGAGAATATAGGGGGGGGCCGCAGGGAAATATTTTGGGGGCCCGCAGGGAGAAAAAGGGGGGCCACAGGCAGAAATATAGGGGGCCGCAGGCAAATATAGGGGGGGGGGGCCACAGGGAGAATTAGGGGCCGGCAGCAAATAAGGGGGGCCGCAGGGAAAATATAGGGGGCCACAGGCAAATATAGGGGGGCCGCGGTAGAATAAAAGGGGGGGGGCCGGGGAAAAAATATGGGGGGCCGAGGTAAAATATAGGGGGCCCAGGCAGAATATAGGGGCCACAGCAGGGATTTTAAAAAAAACAAATTCATACTTACCTGCTGCCCGGCGGGCGCTTTTCCTCTTCTCCCTCTTCGGGCCCCGTCCCCCAGCGCCGGACCTCCCCGGAGCTCCTCCGGGCGCAGGCCTATGACGCATGCCCCGAAAGGGGAGGCCGCGCGATACATCACTATTGGACGCGCCCCGGGGGGAGGCGCACCGGGGCCGCGGGGGGTCCCAGCGCAAGGAGGCCCGGCGACCCCCGGTGTCGGCCCTGCACTCCCCGGAGGGTCCAGCGACCCCCGGGGAGCGGGCCCGACACTGTCTCGGGGCAGGGAGCGCTCGCTTTTTGCTCCCCCGCAGAAGCGGGCACAGAGACCCGCCGGGGCTTCAGGCCCACGGGAGCGGCCTGGAGCCCGGCGAGGGTCGGGGCCCGAACGGGGGCCCCTTAGGGATAGGCGAGGTAGGCGCCCTAGCGGCCCCCCTACCCTTTGGGCCCACCCGCGTCCCTCCCGCCCTTTAAAAGGGCTTCCGCCCGTAAAAGGAAACTGTATCAAATTTACCATGTCAAAATTAATTAAGCCCTGGGAAAGGACCGTCAAAAGTCTGGGGACGGCAGAGAGCATAGGGGTTTCCCAAAGGGAGATTTTTCCCCCCGGGCCCATCCTGAGTCATTGTCCGAAAGCACGGGGACAGAAACCAGGGATTTCCTACAAAGGAATCGGCAGGGTTTTTTTTTTGGGAAATGCCAGGTCGGGCTGGAGTCAAAATTTACATGACATCACACAGAAACCCGGCCAGAAAGTACTTTGGGCCCTAAGGGGTTCCTGAGGGTCAGAGGCAACGATTTCTGAGGAAGTTGAAAAGATCTGAAGCTTGGTGTCATAGAAAGGCCCAAAGTGGGTGGTCCCCAACCCCCATAATGCTCATACCGAAAAACCCTTTGGGAGCTTGCGATTCTCAATGATTTTCGCAACCAATGACACAAAAAATTATGCCTACCTGATGCCAACGGTTGATGAGTTGTGAGCGCAGGACCGCAAAGGACATTAGAACATTAGACCTGACCAAGGGGATTGCAGTGCCCCTCACAAAGGGGAACAGGAGAAAAATGCTTTTTTTTTCCCCCCCAGATGGACACTTTTATTATGTTGTCCCCCCCTTTTCCTACATGGGCTCCGCCACATTTCCCGAGGATAAAGGACATATAATCGCAGCCCATAGAAAAATGCAGTGGCATATTTGGATACGGGTGGATTTAGTAAAGGACTGGGAACCCACCTACCCAAGTACAGGCCGTCCCTTTGAGCCCCTAAGGGCAGCAGGTTAACCGCCAACCCCAATAAGTGCCCAAAAGGCTCGAGGGGGGCCGCTATCTAGGCTATGACATTGGGGAGGGGGGGTCATCAAACCCCAATGGACAAACTGGAACAATTTAAAATTTGGGCCCCCAACCGGTTTTCCCGAAGCAGTCAGGGCTTTTTTTGGTATCCAGGGTACTATAGGAGGTTTGTGCCCAAATTTTTTCCTCCATACAGCCCCTCTTACAGAATTTAAAAAATGTCCAAGTCCACTATGGTCAAGTGGGAAACCCCGGGCTGAACAAGGCTTTAGAAATCTTAAAAGGGTACTCGAAAAACCATGCTCGTTGGGCCCCAAAAATTTCCCAAAAAAATTTTTTTTGGTCCAGCCAGACCCTCGAGGGGGGATTAGGGGTGTCCCCTACACTGGGTTTAGGGGGAAGAACACCCGTAGTGTACCTCAGCCGAAACTGCAGCGGCCGAGAAAAACTACCCTAGTAGAGAGGAAAGCCTGCCATTAATGGGCTATTGAGGGACTGCGCTATACCTGATAGGTTAAACCCCTTTAAAGTAATCAACCATTACCTCTAAATGGATGGCACAAAAAAAAGGGAAAAACGCAAGGGTGACCCGGTGGTTCCGGGGTCTACAGGGCTTTTAAATTCTCTGTAGAACATCGCCCCGGTCACAACAAGCAAACAGATCACGTCCCGGGGGCATAACTTTTTTGGGGAGAATGTTCCCCACCCCACGGTCAGAGCAGAGGGGGGGATTGTAAGACCACAGCGGGAAAATCTACAAGGGAATAATCCCAGCCAGGTTTTTGGACATATGCTGGAGAGTCCCGATGCATGCCCCAAGAAAAAGGAGCCTTTTGGAGTAAAGGCCGTTTATAAATAGATTCGACAGTACAAAACTGTCGACCTAGTTTAATCCTTAGTACGGCTACCACCATTCCTGGGTGCTGTACCACCAGTCTACCTTCTGGGCGGGGGGTGTTCACACTGGAGGGGCCAGGGAGGACCAACAAGGTGATATGAGGGAACTACACCTCTGTTTTAAGCCTAATGAGCAAGTATTTTGTTTAGTTTTTTTCTTGCATGTTTTCCCATCCGTTTTTTTCTGCTTCTAAAAAATAAATCCAAAAGCCAAGCAACCGTTTTTTACCTGACTTCTGCCCCCGTCTCATGCCTGAAAGACCAGCGGTGACCAGAGCTGTGCAAGCTCACACTACACTTTTCAAAAACTGCTCTTACTAAAGTATCAAAAAAAACCACGGTAGCTGCATTTTCTTCCTTCTGATTGCTTGGTCAATGTCTTGTTGGTAACACTTCTCCTCGTCCTCCTGCTGTTGGGGTTGCTGGGGGGTCAGTTTCAGGTCTTCTCTTATCTCTCTACAGAGCACAGAAACGGCAAAACTGAAAGGGGTGTTCCTGCAAAGCAAAGTCTTCTATACAGATCTGCTCAGCTACTGTAGCTGTGAGCTGACCATGCATGAGAATGAGGAAGGCTGTGCAAGCGGCCGTCCTTCTCAATCACTTCTATGTGAGTTTCTGAATATAGCCAAGTGTGCGCACTCAGCTATTTCCAGGTGCTCCCATAGAAGTGAATGAAAAGGACGGCCGCAGGCACCGCCCTCCTCATTCTCATGCATGGTCAGCTCACAGCTAGCTGAGAGCCGATGTGTGTGCTTTGTGGGAACACCTATGAACGCTTCTGGCCCCTTAATGCTAAATCTATAAAAGGGCCCCACCTACCATGCACCATTTATAATACTGGTGGTTTCACATGTGGCAGAAGGACCATTGTGCCCCCTCAGGCTCCAGGGCCCAGTAGCAACTGCTACCTCTCCCCGCTGTAGTTACAGCAATGCCTGTTGGAGAAACTATCAGTAGGTTTGCTTTCAGTGCCATCTTCACACATCGTATTCCAATACACTATTTCTAATAATCCTATTGCACTTTATCTCAGTGTCTATACTGATACTGGCTAGTGACTGGCTTATGCAGCTTCATGTGTACTACCCTGTTGTTTAATAAAATACAAAAAAGTGACTTAACTATTGTACAGAACAAGCAATGTTACCTTTTATATTATTCTTATTTTCACTAAATTTGTTCTTTGTGGAGTGGCCTCACACCTCTTGTTAATTAGTTTGTTATTAGGTAATGACTAATTTTGTTTGTACATATACCTTCTGAATTGTAAAATGCTGCAGAATATGTTACCGCTATATAAATGACCAGTATTATTATGTTATGTAGTGCTTGTAAATTTTCTTTAATGTACACTAGCGCTATTTTCACAGAATGAATAAGCAACAACCTGTTTAATGTATTAGATTTCCTATAGGTGTACTATAGAGCTAACTCTATGTAGTCTACTTGCATAATGTATCCGGATGAAAAAAAATGACAGCGAGAGGAATGAGGTTGAAGGGAGGAGAAAGTATAGTTAATTCTGGAAACACAGCATTAAGGACTGCAGAGGATGAGATCATAGCGAGTACAACACATCAGACTACCTAATCTGAGAAACGCAAGCGATGCATTACTATGATCCACAATCCTTTTGGCTTAAAGGATAGCAATGACATAGTGTTATAAAAAAAGCATATTGCGCACCCTCAGATTTACTTCAATACAGCATCTTGTAGCAAATATAGCTTCCTTGTTTACTAGGCTGCAGTACAATACTGCAATATACTGTGTATACTGTAAATACTGTATATATACAGTATACATATATATATATATATATATATATATATATATATATATATACACACAAACCCACAGTAATTTCATACTATATAAACAACACGTATACATCAGAAAATTAATTTTCGGGAAATTATATTATTGCTACATTATGAGCACTCATTCTCGTCCAGCCGCCATTTTGGACAGTCTCGGGGGTCACTCAGTTCACGGATTGTAGCTGTGTTAAATGAATGGTGCACTTATGTCACTCTGATGACACAGTATATTTCCAACTTAGCCTTAGCCAGCTTAATTTCCTCAGTCAGGTTACAGAAAGCAAAAACAAAATTAATCCTAGGCCATCTAGCCACTAATTAAACATACAGAGCCCCTCTTCAGGCCTACTGACCAGCACCACAAAACAAGTACTCACGCCATGCACTACAGACTACCCTCAACCCTGGGGATCAGAGCCTTCTCTTCACTCTGCTTGTTGCTCCACACTCTTGGCAGAAAACCACATATCTCTAGTATCCTGAAGTAATAGGCTTTAATAGACCTGTAAGACCTATCCTGGAATGTGGGAATGGCCTCTCCCCCAACACTGCAGCCGTTTCGGAAAAGTTAGCCCATAAAAACTGCATCGCAGCTATACTACAGACAAGAGGTGTCAGTAACTTAGCATTACTGACCAAAACTGCTGGCTTTTCCACCAAGGCCAGGCACCTTGGTGGCACATACCTTACAGGTGTCCTGCTGTACTTCACTTAGTGGCAGAGACAAGTGACCACCTAAGGTAGCTCTATCACAACATGTATACACGCATACACACACATATATACATACACACACATATATATATATATATATATATATATATATATATATATATATATATCTATATCTATATATATATCTATATATATATATATATATATATATATATCTTATATATACACTCACCGGCCACTTTATTAGGTACACCTGTCCAATCTCGTTAACATTTAAATTTCAAAATCAGCCAATCAATGGCGGCAACTCTTGCATTTAGGCATGTAGACATGGTCAAGACAATTTCCTCAGTTCAAACGAGCATCAGTAGGGGAAGAAAGGTGATTTATTCCCTTTGAACGTGGCATGGTTGGTTGGTGCCGAGGGTGGTCGGGTATTTCAAAAAAACTCTGATTCCGGGATTTTCACCCACAAACCATCTCTAGGGTTTTAAGAGAATGGTCGAAAAAGAAAAAAAACTCAGTGAGTGGCATCCTGTGGGGGAAATGCCTTTTGAGCCTGAGGTAAAAGGGAAAAAATGGGAGAAGGTTCGGGGGATAGAAAGGAAACGGACTCAAATAGCCACCCGTTACAACCAAGGTGGCGAAGAGCATCTTAACGCCATTTACGGGAACTTTGAGGCGATGGCTACAGCACAGAAGACCACCGGGTGCCACTCCTTTCAGCTAAGAACAGGAAATGAGGCTCCAAATTTTCCCCAAAGTCATCGAAATTGGCAGTAGAAGTTTGGGAAAAAAAGTTGCCTGGTCTGTGATTGATTTCTGTGGACATTCGGATGGTGGGTCAAAATTTGGCGTCAAAAAACATAAAACATGGACCCCATCCTCCC
Organism: Phyllomedusa bahiana; assembly: GCA_025379985.1. NCBI lineage: Eukaryota > Metazoa > Chordata > Amphibia > Anura > Hylidae > Phyllomedusa > Phyllomedusa bahiana. The sequence continues at coordinate 19,116 of JAODAL010015812.1, forward strand.
TTGTTTCAAGGTTCAGGTGGGGTGGTGGTGTCATGGTGGGGGAAAATTTTTTTGGCACTCTTTTGGGCCCCTTGGAAATTGAGCATCTTTTGCAACACCTTGTTGAATCTATCCCACGAAGGTTTTGGGGGCAGTTCTGAAGGAAAAAGGGGGGGTCCAACCCCCGTTATTTGAGGGTGTACCTAATAAAGTGGCCTGAGTGAAAATTATATATATATATTTATATTATAATTGAAAGGGGCGCAGCGGGGAAGGTCAAAAAGGGGGTAATTCCCCCCCCGGGTCTGGCATATGTTTGGAGAGTCCGGGTGATCCCACCAAGATAAGGGCCTTGGTGGGTGAAAGGCCGTTGAAAAATAGATGTGAAGTACAAACTGTCGCCCAAATGTTTAACCCTTTTTGTCGGCTACCCCCCCTTTTCCTGGGGGGGCCTTTCAGGGGGATTTAAGCATAGAGCAGGGTGGGGTGCTTACTCCCCTGGCTCCATCGGGTTTTCTGGTGTACAAAAGGTCAGAGGTAAGCTGAGGGGCGTTGGCTGCCTCCAGTCTACCTTCGGGCTGGAGGTGTTCACAGGGGGGAACCAGTGTAGGGCCCAACAAGGTGATAGTGAGGGAACTAACCTCTTTTGAAAAGGCTCAACGAGAATATTTTGTTTATGTTTTTGCGTGCATTTTTTGCCACCCGTTTTTTTTCGTTTTCTACAAAAAATCCAGGGGGCCCAAAGCAACCGTTTGTACCTGATCTGCCCTGTCCATGCCGAAATCATGGGTATCCCAACTGTGCAACTCACCATGGTGGGGGATGTTAGGGGCATTTTAAAGAGACAATTCTTTTTAAAAAGCGGCGCGAAAAGTGGTTAAAATATATGTCGTGGTTAAAGCGGAAACAGGCCAGTGGAGCACCCCAAATGGATGAGCTGGTGAAGCAGTTAAACAGGCAAACACCAACCTCCAGCAATGGCGGCAAGCCAGCAAAAGGCCCACGAGGGGCCCGTGGGGGGCTCAAGCAGAGCCAACCCCCTCTTGATCGAAAACACCCAGGCAGCCCTTTAAAAAGGGAACAACAGGTAAAAACCTGGCTTACAGCAGCGCTCCCTCCTGACTACAAGACCAAAGGGGGGAAACAGGTGGGCCTCCCCCCTCGTCAATGGTGCTGCAGCTTTTTTACTAAAAAAGCCCCAGATTTTGACTGGAGGCTTCTCGGCCCCTTTGAGGGATCGTGGGGAGAAAGCAGTACCCGTGGGCCAGTGGGGACGTTTGGCCCCTTTCTTTCCGGCGACCACAAAAGGCTTTCGATTGAGGCTGAAGCGCCAAAGGACACACGGGTGAAAGGGGAGATCCTAGCCGAGGGGGTTTCTTGGGGGTCCGGGCCCAGAGAATTCAGCTGGGGGTTCGATCCAAAAGCCAGCTCGCACAATGTTACCTCTTCCACCCACCACAAGTGGCTGTAGCCCCGAACGTCTTACAGCGGGCCCGGGGGACGGAGGGGTTCTGTGACCCCTTCGTGGGCCAAACCCCGGGGTTCACGGTGTGTGGGGTTTTCAGGACCCAAAACGGGGGAGCTTTTCTCCTTGTGGGGGTTATAGTCCACCGAGAGTTCCTCCAAGGACTGAAACCACCGGAGTTTCATGGGGGAAGACTGCCCTTTTCCCAAAAAGGGGTACCTAAGGGGTTTAGGGGAGTGGAAAACCCGGCTGGGTGAGAAGGGGGGAAGGTTGCCAACCCCCAAAAAGACACCTTTGCCCAGAGCCCCGGGGCCCCCTATTGCGGCATGCAATGGGGTGGACACGTCGCCACAGTTCCATTTTGGGGGGAACCCCGGGGTTGTGGATAAGGCGTACGCATTTTTTGCAAGGCCTTCTACCCGGCACATTTTAGATGGGGAAATCGAAGGGTAGACCATTAAAACAATGGAAACCCTAAAAGCCCCCAGGGCTCCCAAAGTTTTTGGGGACCCGGGGGCAGGCCCGGTGGTGGGCGCAGACAAATCGGCCTTGCCGTATGGGGTGACTGTGTACACGGGGGCCCAGGGACTAACCCCAACCCCGGTACTCACCTAAAGACCCCCCGCGGGCCCGCAAAACATGAGGTGGCTGTCGTGCGGCCTACCCCACAGTGTAATATAGACTGGTTTCCCCTTTTTTTGGGATTTGTGGGGAAATAAAAGTGTGCCCAGTATCCCGGGGGAAAAAGGGTAAAGTGTTGCACAGGGGACGGAGGAGCCCGATGGGTTTCCCTTGTCTGTCCGGGTGGGGACCCGAGGAAAGTCCCCCTGACTTGATTCGCCTCCTTGCAGTATCCAGGGGGAATTTTGGGAGGGCAGCTGGGGACCCAAAAATTGGGGCATGCCGGAAAAGTGGGAAAGGTAATAGGGGGAAGCCCCAGGAACAGGCGGAGTTTGGGTTTTCCCTCATTTTGTGGTCAACAAAAATATGTTGTAGGGTAAAAAAAGCCCCAACGAATGGGGAGAGCAGTTGGGGTGCCCAGGCACAAGTCCGCCAAAATTTTTGGGGAGCCCACCCCCTTTTTAGGGGGGCACTTTGGGGGGGAGAAGCCCGGAGAGAGTGGAGCTAATTTTTTTCTGGGGGAGGAATTTACCGGCCATTGAGGAATACTGCCAGTCCTGCCCCGGGTGTCAAATTAACGCCCCCAGGCCCCATTTTGGAGCCCCTAATTCTCTGCCTAAATAGGGTCCCCTTTTGAGGGGTGGGATGGCCTGGGAGGGGCGCCCCTAAGTACCCGAGGGCTCACAAACTTGGTGGTCCCCGACCGTACTGCTACCCCAGGCCCTTCCCCCTTTGGAACCCAAAAACCCTCCAAAAGGGAAAAAGTAAGGAACTGTTCAAATTTCACCTTCGCAAAGGGGGATCCCGAAGGGGATACTAAAAGCCGGGGGCCCCTTCATGTTAAAGTGACCAAGGAAAATCTGCGCCTACTTAACATTACCCCTCCTCCTTCCCGTATATCATCCCAGACGATGGGGCTGGTGGAAAGATTCAATAAAACCCAAAAAACGTGCTCAAGAAAGGGGGTAGATAAGGAGGGAGAGATTGGGACGTCCCTCCCTACCTCATGTTTTCCCGGTAAGGGAGGTCCCCCAAGCGTCCCCAGGTTTCTCACCCTTTTGAGCTCCCTTTGGTAGACACCCCCCGGGGGCCCCGGACATACCAAGGGAGACCTGGGGGGCAGGAGAATACCCCCCATAGGGTGCATTGAGCACTCGCTGAAATGAAAACGGTTGGGCCTTCACCCATAGTACGTGGAAACCTGCAGAAGGCGGAAAAAAAACCCCCGGGGCCCGGGTATTAAAAAGGCGGCAAGGGTCGAGGTTCACCAGGCGACCGGGACTAGTACTTGTACCCACGGTCAAACAAATTTTGGCAAGTGGGGGGCCCTATGGTTTTCAGGTGGGTCAGGAGGTAAATTATAGGGTTTCCCGCCCAAAAAAAGGGAAAACCGTACAAATTTACCTGTAACTTAATAAACCCTGGGGGGGACCGTCAAAGTCTGGGACGGTCAGAGAGCATGGGGTGTCCAAGGGAGATTACCACCGGGTTCCCCTTTCCCGAGTCTTGTCCGAAACACAGCGACAGAAAAGGGGGGTTCCTACAAAGGAATGGGAGGGGTTTTTTGGAATGCCAGGTGGATGGAGTCTTTTTAATGACATCGTCACAGAACCTGGCCAAAGTACGTTTGGGCCAATGGGGGCCCGAGGCCCCGGGCAAGCGATTGTGAAGTTGAAAAGATGCTGAAGCTTGGTGTATAGAAAGATCCCAAAGTGGGTGGTGGCCCTATGTCTCATACCGAACCCGATGGGAGCTTGCGATTCTGCAAAAGATTTTCGCAAATCAATGAGCTATCAAAAATTTTATGCCTACCCCCAGCCACGGGTTGATGAGTTGGTCGAGCGGTAGGGGCCGCAAGGTACATTAGTACATTAGACTGACCCCAAGGGGGTTTTTGGCAGGTGCCCCCACAAAGGAAGCAAGGGGGAAAAAATGCTTTTTCCACCCCAGAGGCACTTTCATTATTTGTCCTCCCCTTTGGCCCAATGGGGCTCCGGCCCATTTTCCGAGGATGTGGGGCTCATACTGCAGCCTCTAGAAAATATGCAGCGGCATATTTGGGGTGCTGGTGGGATTTTGTACATGTTGAGCGATTTTTGGGATCGGATCGATCGATGTCGATAGTCGGCGCTATCGATAAAGGGTTTTTGATAGTGGGATCGATTTTGGCCCCTGACCATTTAAAATTTGGGAAGAAAAAAAACCTTCATTATTCAACCCAAACAAGGGTGGGAAGCTGAAATTAACATCCAAAAAGTCAAATGGATAATGCTACATCTTAGGCAACACACTTAGGTTATAAAAGTACAGAAAAAAAGTCACAGACCCTTTACTATCCCTGTCTTTTTACCCCCTGACCCCCTTTAAACCTGCATCACCCCCCCAAAATTTAAAAAGTGCCAGAAGGCAGTTGATTTGCCATCATTTATTGAAATGGAAAAGAATACCCCGTCCCGGAACGCAGCATGAGCCCAAACCCGCATGACCCCCCCTTTAAAAAGTGCCGGAAAAAAAGGGTCTTTAACCAACCCTTTTGTGAACTGGCATTTATATACCGTCCGGCCCCAGCATGGGCCCCAAATGCATGACCCCCCATTTAAAAAGTGCCGGAAAAGGAGTCATCTTCAACACCATTTTAGTTTCACTGTGACATTGACTATACCTGTCTCCTGGGCACACAGCAATGACCCCAAACCTGCATGTCCCCCACATTTAAAAAGTGTCCGAAAAAGGGTCTTTCAACCACCCATTTTAGTTTTCACTGGACATTGAACTAAACCACCTGTCCTGGGCCACACATGCCCCCAAACCTGCAAGACCCCCCACATTTAGCAAAAAGTGCCGGAAAAAGGAGTCTTCAACCACCAATTTTAGTATTGACCTGGACAGTGACTATACACCTGCCCTGGCCTACAGCATGAGCCCCAAACCTGCATGACACCCCGACATTTAAAAAAGTGCCTGGAAAAAAGGAGTCTTTCAACCACCTTTTTAGTTTCACTGACATTGACTATACCGTCCTGGGCCACAGCATGAGCCCCAAACCTGCATGACCCCCACATTAAAAATGCCGGAAAAAGTAGTCTTTCAACAACCATATTTTAGTTTACACTGAAATTGACTATACCTGTCCTGGGCCACAGCAAGAGCCCAAACCCGCATGACCCCCACATTTAAAAAGTGCCGGAAAAGGAGTCTATCAACCACCATTTTAGTTTTCACTGGACGTGACTATACCCTGTCCTGGGCCACAGCATGAGCCCCCAACCTGCATGACCCCCACAATTTAAAAAGTGCTGAAAAAGGAGTCTTTCAACCACCACCATTTTTTATTTTCACTGGACATTGAACTTATACACCTGTCCACTGGCCACAGCATGAGCCCCAAACCTTGCATGACCCCCACATTTATAAAAGTGCCGGAAAAAGGAGTCTTTTCAACCACCATTTTAGTTTCACTGGACATTGACTATACCCAGATCCCTGGGCCACATCGGCAATGAGCCCCAAACCCTGCTTGACCCCCACATTTAAAAAGTGGCGCGGAAAAAGGAGTCTTTCAACCACCATTTTTAGTTTTCACTGACATTGACTATACCTGTCCTGGGCGCCACAGCATGACCCACGGGCCCGGAGTTACAGCGGGTGCGGTGAAAGCCAGGCCTGGCGTCCGTCAGTCTATTAATACGCAAGTTAAAATGCCCTGAATGACAGAGCAACTAAAACTGTCGTGCTGAAGCAGAGTGCGGAAGCGGAAGTGTGAGAACTCCACCTTCCTCAGTACACAGTCAATCCTGGGTATAGCGCTCTTGCCCCTCCGTATGAGTTGTGGACCAATTGGAGCTCACTTGGAAATACTTGGTGTTAACGCTCCTGTTACAACATCCCAGGTGCCCTTTATCTGGCATTCCTTTTTCTCATTTACTCAACGTGCTGGAGGAAATGGTCTCTGTACTTTGTTTCTCTGTCCGTGGCTACCATACTACCATGTCCTCTGAAATAACCTACATTGTTCCAAGTTTTCTGTAACTCCTTGTACAATTCGAGGAATTTTTTTAACATCTATTTTTGAGTAACATGCACAGTTTTTTAGTACTATATATTGTCTAGAAAAAGCACATTTTAAAATAGGATGGGAATCCCACCATTCTTTGTTTCTTCATTTTTTCATTGTATTTAATATTGGGTTGTCCTCATACAGGGATTATAGCTAGTTAAAAGATCTTGCAAAAAGAGCAAGTCATTTTGTCACTATGTGCGTCCATTCAACAGTGTCCTACCTATTCCTAGTTTCCTGACAGCACCATCACCCTTGAGCCACTCTTGACAATTGTGAAGAACAAAAATGTCCTGTTTAGAAACAACATTTTTTAGAATAGACCTGTAGTATAGCTGCAGGGTCACGAGCAAAATGCCCCCAAAAATTCAAAGCATGACCCTTGAGAGGGGGCGGGGGGCGGGTGTGGGTAGAAGTTGAGGTGTTTTGGGAGAGGAGAGCGTGCATGGTTATGCTCCTCGAATGTGAAAAATGTTGGTTTTCAGGCGGAGGAGGGTGGTCTAGAGCAGGGGTGAGGGCGGCCCACATTGGTCAATTGTGAAGAACAAATGTCTATTTAGAACCAACATTTTTAGAATAGACCTGTGTATAACTGCATGTCACAGCAAAATGCCCCCAAAATATGCAAGCATAGACCCTTGAGCCCACTTGGTCAATTGTGAAGAACAAATGTCTGTTAGAAACAAACATTTTTTTATAATAGACCTGTATTAATTGCAAGCATTTCAAAGCAGCAGACCAAAAAATTATAAAAATGACTTCTCAGCCACTGTTAAAAATTGTTGAGGGAGAAATGCCACTGTAGAAGCCACATTTCAGTTACAAAGGACCATGATTATTGCTGTATCCTCACAGCTACATGACCCCAAAAAATATAAATATGACTTCTCAGCCACAGTTAAAAATTCGTGTAGGAAGAAAATGCCACTTATAAGCCACATTTCTGTTCCAAAGGACCATGATTAATGCTGTATCTCACAGCAACATGACCTCAAAACCATGACAATGCGAAAACTTCTAAGATAAAGTGAATAAAAATGGAATACGGTGTTGTCAAGAAACCTTGCTGTCTTTTAAAGTCTCCTCACAGCAAAACCAGCAAAAAGAACTGTTTGGGAAAATATAATAAAAATTGCAGTAGAAATGATCATTTTAAAAAAAAGTTTTCAAGAGGACCATTTTCTGTTTGAAAAGGAATGTGAAGTAAAACTGGCCAACTAATCGGTGACCTCGCAATTGGGGCCACAACATCATCAGAGATCCAAGCCTGATTCATCTTGATGAAAGTCAACGATCCACATTATCTGGTGAAAGCCGGATGCGTTTGTCTGTAATGACTTCTCCAGCAGTGCGAAGGTCCCGCTCAATATGACGCTGGCTGCTGGGCAGGGACAACAACCTCTAGGCGTGACGAGCCAGCTAGAGGCCATTCGTCCAATTTGGAAACCCAGAATCTATTGGGTCCGGAACACTTGCAAAAACATCGGTGTTGAAGACGCAGAGATTCTGCACCATTAACTAAAGCAGATTCTCTGTGTGTCTGATTGTGGCTGCAATGCAATTCGTTTGGTGAGGTGGTAAACAAGATTGCCAGAGTCACCCATTATCTTCCGCCACCTTGCCTGCTGCTTGCCTCCTGCTACAACGCCTCCTTTGCACCTCTACTGCAGTCACGTCCGCTGATTTGTTCCCCGTGACATTTGGGAAACTGAAGCAGACGGCAACAGATTTCACCAGTTGATCATCACAAGAGTCTCCGATTACCTGCATTTTACTCTCTATTTGGTGGGTGGAAGAAAGTGCTGATTTTTGATTTTTTGTACCGGGGATCCAGGAGGTGGCACACCCAGTAACTGTTGAAATGGAGCACCAAGCCTCATGTGAGAGATGGAGCCTTGGATTTCCTTCCAAGCCTCTGGGTCAGGGCACTAGCAAACTGATCTTCCTCATCTCCTCCACCCGCCTCAAATACGCGCCAACCTCTTTCCAAGGCAGGGACGTCGGTAACATCGGTGTCTAGGAATACCTCCTCCTCCTCCTCCTCCTCCCTCCTCCCACAGCTTCAACACAGCCCTGACTTGCCTGAGATGATGCACCCTGAGAGCTGATGCGCCACCTTGCACTAGCTCTGGACCCCGAACCACTGCCTAATGAAGACCGATGAAATTGTGAAACTGTCGGGCCTTGTGGATTTGACGGAGAGAAAGGCTCCGTGTCCGCATCTGTGTCCGTCTCCTCCTCCGTCGCTGGCGGGACCTGTTGTTTCAGAGTGTCCAACGATCGTTCCAGAACTAAGATCACCACAATGCTCATGCTGACAAGGGCATTGTCCGCACTGACCATTTTGGTGGCTTCTTCAAAACTGGCAAGGATGGTGCAGAGCTCTTTCACCTGCCTCCACTCTCGGTGGTTCAACACCCCGAGGTCCGTACCGCTGCTTGTCAGGCCATGTGTCACTTCGTACTGCGTAATGGCATTGCGCTGCTGCCACAATCGCTGGAGCATGTGGAGGGTGGAATTCCAGCGTGTTGCCACGTCAACAATGAGACGGTTGACGGGGAGGCCGAGCTGACGCTGCAACGCAGCCAGGCGGGACGAAGCAGGGTGCGAACGGCGGAAGTGCGAACTCAGACCTCGAGCCTTCTTCAGCAGGCAGTCCAGACCCGGGTAGCTCTTTAGAAATTTCTGGACGACAAGGTTCATGACATGTGCCAGGCAAGGGATGTGCTCCAGCCTACCGATCTTAAGGGCGGCCAGCAGATTTCGCCCGTTATCGCACACCACCTTGCCTGGCACAAGGTTCTTGTCACCCAGCCAGCGCTCGGTCTCGTTGCTTAGAGCCGTCCACAGCTCCTGACCTGTGTGTGGACGGTCTCCAAGGCAGATTAATTTCAACACGGCCTGGTGTCTCTGGGCACGTGATGCCACCAGAGGACCTTGGGGGAAAGAGCCCTGCACCATCCCTGCGGTTTTGAAGAGCGTGCGCCGAGCCTGAGAGCCACCGTCACCCCCAGAGACATCCACCCAGCTCACCCAGTGAGCTGTCACAGAGATATAGCGGCCTTGGCCGTGCTTACTAGTCCATGTGTCGGTGGTGAGATGGACTTTTCCGGACACAGATGCAGACAACGCGCTTGAAATTTTAGATGACACGTGGCTGGCCAGGGCAGGGACGGCTTTTCTGGCAAAGAAATGCCTGCTCGGCATCTGGTATTGGGGGCAGGCGAGGGCCATGACGTGGCGGAACCCATCTGTGTCCACCAGACGGAAAGGCAACATTTCCAAGGCCAAAAGCCTGGCAATGCCGACATTCAGGCTTTTGGCTTTGGGATGGTTTGGGTTAAAGTGTTTCTTCTGCTCCCAAACCTGGAAGACAGAAGGCTGGCTGCTAGACTGGCCGCTGTACGGCGTGCAGGTCGTCAAACTGGCGGAAGGAGAAGGGGTAGGATGGGTCTCTGGTGTGCTGGTGGTACTCGGGCGACGGTGGAGGCTGAAGCGGAGGCTGATCCCTGATCATGACTCTGAGAGACATGGGCAGCTGAGGAACGCTTGGTGGTGGCGGAGGAGGAGGAGGCGGAGACAGAGGGTGTGACAGTGGTTGGAGGCCCGGCGTCGGTCTGGCCTTTTTTGGCCAAGTGTTCCCTCCATTTCAACTCATGCATTCGCTGCATGTGACTAGACATGTTGGGGTGGTTAACCACTTAAGGTTCTTGCCTCTACTTATGCGTTTACGGCAAAGGCAGCATATGACATCGCTGGGTGAATCAGAGGCTTGCTCAAAGAAGGCCCAGGCTTGAGAGGTCCTGGACCTTTTTGACGCGATAAGCGAGGAGCGGGTTTTGCGCTGACCGTGGCTGGCGGAATCATATCAGCGGACTTCTGCGACCGCCCTCTCCCTTTTTGTGGCGGGACCCGTATTGACACTACCCCATCGTCTTCCTCCTCGTCCACTGATGAAGCGCTCGCAAGCAAATTCTGCGGAAAAGACCAGGATGGATCCGCAATGTCGTCATCATCATCATCATCAACACAGGTGACTTGGTCGTCCTGACTTTCTGCATCCAGAAGCTGCGGCTACAAGCAAGGGGCACTGCAAGGCGTTGCCGACCGCCCGGGATTTTTGCCGATTGACCGGCTTCCTTCACCTCCTCTGATGGCATCAGTAACTGGGCGTCAGAGCAGACTAAATCATCCTCTTGATCTTTTAACATGCCTTCTGACCCCAACCGCATTTTGTCATCAAAGAGGTCTTCAGACAATGGATTATCCACAGTGGTGGGTACACGAGTTGACATTTGGGCTGCTTCATGTTGGACGGATGCTGATGATGCTGATGACGACATTGTGGCCGTGACTGCGAGGACGAGGAGGTAAGACTGCTAGATGCAGGTTGCATTAACCACTGAAGGACAGATTGGCGACGATGTTCGTACTTAGATTCACAGTGAGGCCCTGACCCAGCGATGACAGGCCTGACGTCCTGCAACTGACGATTCCCCTGGCATGCGTGTTGTCCCGCAAGCACTGGAAGGAGCACCTTCTCACTACCTCTACCTCCATGTGCTAACCCCCCTCTTTGCTCGCTTAACCACCTGCATTTCCTTTTCCTCCATGTTCAGAAATATAAAAATTTGAGAAGGTATGGATTAGTTTTGTTAAGTCTCTTATTCAAAAGACGGCAAATCACAGCTATTCTCAACTCCCCTAATCAAAACAAAATTTGGCTGATTCAAATTTAACTGAAGGGTATTGTCTATCAACAAATCTGTACTTGGCAAAAGTCCCAAAAAACACGTATTTGTTATCTTTTGGTATAATAAAACGGTATTTTTTTGCACCTTCAATTCACCAGGGTGGAATATAGAATTGCTGTTTTAAGATTTACAGTAATGCTTGCGTCAATGAACAGTGCTGAGGGCGCAAAAGTCAAAAACACGTAACTGTTAGTTTTTGATATAATAAACTGTATTTTTTGCACCTTTCAATTCATACCTGTGGTGAATATAGAAATGCTGTTTTATTGATTTAGACGTAGATGCTGCGTCAATGACAGTGGCTGAGTGCGCAAAAGTCAAAAAACACGTAACTGTTTAAAGTTTAGATATAATACAACTGTATTTTTGCACCTTTCTCATTTCACCTGTGGTGAATATAGAATTGCTGTTTTAAGAATTTACTAGATGCTGCGTCAATGACAAAGCTTGGGTGCGCAAAAAGTCAAAAAAACACGTAACTGTTATGTTTTGATATAATTAAACTGTGATTTTTTGCACTTTCCATTCACTCTAGTGGTGAATATAGAAGTGCCTGTTTTAAGATTACGTAGGATGCTCGGCGTCAATGAACAGTGCTGAGTGCGCAAAAGGAGTCAAAAAGACAGTGTAACAGTTTTATTTTTGATATAAAAAACAGTACATTTTTTGCAACCTTTCATTCACTGTTGGTGAATATAGAAAGCTGTTTTAAGATTTACGTAATGCTGCGTCAAGTGAAACAGTGACTGATTGCGCAAAAGTCAAAAAACACGTACGCCACTGTTATGTTTTTGAATATAAAACGTATTTCTTTTCACCTTTCAATTCAACCTGTGGTGAATATGAGAGATTGCTAAACTTTTAGATTTACGTAGATGCTGCGTCAATGACGTGCTGGTTGCCAAAATTCAAAAAACACGTAACTGTTTATGTTTTGAAATAATAAACAGTATTTTTTGCACCTTTCAATTCACCTGTGGTTGAATTATAGGAATTGCTGTTTTTAGATTTAAGTAATGCTGCGTCAATGAACGTGGCTGAGTGCGCAAAAGTCAAAAAACACGTAACTTTTATGTTTTTATATAATAAAATGTATTTATTGCAACTTTCAATTCACGTGTGTGAATATAGAATTGCTATTTTAAGATTTACGTAGATGCTGGGCGTCAATGAACAGTGCTGTGCGCTAAAAGTCAAAAAACACGTAACTGTTATGTTTTGGATATAATATACTGTATTTTTTGCACCTTTCAATTCACCTGTGGTGAATATAAATTCGCTGTTTAAAGATTATACGTAGATGCTGCGTCAAGGAAAGTGCTGAGTGCGGAAAAAGTCCAATAAAACACGAACTGTTATGTTTTGATATTATAGATAAACTGTATTTTTTGCACCTTTCAAATCCACCAGTGGTGAATTTAGAATTGCTATTTATAGATTTACCGTAGATGCAGCGCAATGCACAGTGCTGGAGTGCGCAAGAAGTCAAAAAACACTAACTGTTATGTTTGATATAATAAATTGTATTTTTTGCACCTTAATTCACCTGTGGAGAATATAAATTGCCTGTTTTAAGATTTACGTAATGAGCTTGCCGTCAATGAACAGTGCTGGTGCGCAAAATCAAAAAACCACGTAACTTATGTTTTGATATAATAAACTGATTTTTTGCACCTTTCAAGTTCACCCTGTGGTGATATAGAATTGCTGTGTTTGTGAAGATTTTACGGTAGATGCCTGCATCAATGACAGTGCTGAGTGCGCAAAGTCAAAAACACGTAACTGTTATGTTTTGATATAATAAACTGTATTTTTATTGTCACACTTTCAATTCACCTGTGGTGAATATAGAATTGCGTTTTAAGATTTACGTAGATCTCGCGTCAATGAACAGTGCTGGGTGCGCAAAAGTCAAATAAACACGAACGTTATGTTTTGAATATAATCAAAGCTGTATTTTTTTGCACTTTCAATTCACCTGTGGTGAAATATAGAATTGTGTTTTTAAATTTAACGTAGGATGCTGCGTCAATGAACAGTGCTGATGCGCAAAAGTCAAAAAACACACGTAACTGTTTGTTTTTGATTTAATAAACGGTATTTTTTTGCACCTTTCATCACCTTGGTGAATAACATAATTGGCTGGTTAAGATTTACGTAATGTCTGCGTCAATGAACATGCTGGTTTGCGCAAAAGTCAAAAAACACGTAACTGTGATGTTTTTTTCCGTATGATACAAACGGTATTTTTGTCAACAAAAACAAACCTGTGCTGACTACAAGATTGCTGTTTGTAATTTAAGTGCAAGTGGATATATCAACAGTCACAGGGTGTAATAGGTAAAACATTGAAAACACCTATCTGAAATGTATACTGATTAATAAAGAGTAGAAGTTTTGCAGCTAACAAGAGACCTGCAGTTGATTACTAGAAATGATGGATTATCCGAATATTAAGTTCAGGCTGCCCAATTATCAGATATATTTCAATAGCAAAACTGTAATGCACAGATAAAGATATTCCCCTACAATGTCTACACTAAGTCTATGGTGAACTTATCCAGTGTTTCTTTGAAAGATAGAGCTTTTGTCTGTGTCGCCCCGCGGGGCCCCCCCCCCCATCGCTCCCAACCGCCGGTGAATTTACAGTGGTAAGATTCTGCTTTTAAAATTCTCAGCTAAACTAACTATCATAAAATGTCTAATCCCTAATGTAACTAAATTGGAAGGATCACATCAATAAGTAAGGTTCTCTGGCGAAATAGACTATTCGCTGAGACCTGTTTTTGCCACAAGGCAGAACGCAGTCCTGATCCCTATGAGAAACGCTGAGAAGAAAACTGAGGCTGAAACAGGAAACGCTGTTCTATGTAAAAACGAGGTCATGTGATTTTTATCCAAGCCAACGCAACCATACACATCCCAGCATGACGTCGCACACACTCTCACCCTGCTCTATTTCAGTAGATCTTGATATGCTGGCCGCCAATAATTTGACAGGAAGCGCCGAAAAAGGCGCGATCTTAATATACTGAATGCACAGATTTTAAAACCTTATTACGCATGATCTGGAAATTTCGATCACCATAAAAACCTTGCCGATTTCAACTTTGTCGATAAAAATCGCTCAACACTATTTAGTACGGACTGGGAATCCCACCTACCCAGAGTACAGACTGTCTTAGATGCCATAAGGGCAGCAGGGTTAACCGCCAACCCCAATAAGTGCGCCATAGGGCTCGAGGAGGCTCGCTATCTAGGCTATGACATTGGGAGGAGGGTCATCAAGCCCCAGATGGACAAACTGGAAGCAATTAGGAATTGGCCCCAACCGGTTTCCAAGAAGCAGGTCAAGGCTTTTCTTGGTATCGCAGGGTACTATAGGAGGTTTGTGCCCAACTTTGCCTCCATAGCAGCCCCTCTTACAGATCTCACAAAATGATCCAAGTCCACTATGGTCAATTGGAACCCAGAGGCTGAACAGGCTTTTAGAAATCTTAAAGAGGTACTCTGCAAGAGACCAGTGCTCGTTGCGCCAAACTTCCAGAAGGAATTTTTGGTCCAGGCAGACGCCTCTGAGGTGGGATTAGGGGCTGTCCTGTCACAGCTGGTTGAGGGAGAAGAACACCCTGTAGTGTACCTCAGCCGGAAACTGTCAGCGGCCGAGAAAAACTACGCCATAGTAGAGAGAGAATGCCTGGCCATTAAGTGGGCTATTGAGGCACTGCGCTACTACCTGATAGGTAGACCCTTTAAAGTAATCACGGACCATTAACCTCTAAAGTGATGGCACAAAACAAAGGGAAAAACGCAAGGGTGACCCGGTGGTTCCTGGCTCTACAGGACTTTAAGTTCTCTGTAGAACATCGCCCCGGGTCACAACAAGCAAATGCAGATGCACTGTCGCGGGTGCATAACTTTATGGCAGAATGTGCTCCACCCCACAGGTCAGAGCAGAGGGGGGGGATAGGGAAGACTGCATCTAGGAAGGTCTACAAGGGAGTATATATCCCAGCCAGGTTCTGGACATATGTCTGGAGAGTCCAGGATGCATGCCACCAAGATAAGGAGCCTTGGTGGAGTGAAAGGCCGTTGATAAATAGATGTCGACAGTACAAACTGTCGACCTATGTTTAATCCGTTAGTACGGCTACCAGCCATTCCTGGGTCGGCCTTTCATTGGGAGTAAGCATAGAGCAGGGTGGGTGCTTACTCCCCATGGCTCCACTCCGGGTTTTCCTGGCTGTACAAAAGGTCAGCAGGTAAGCTGATTGGGCGTCGGCTGTACCTCCAGTCTACCTTCTGGGCTGGAGGTGTTCACACTGGGGGAAGCCAGTGTAGGACCAACAAGGTGATAGTGAGGGAACTACACCTCTGTTAGTAAGCGCTCAGACGAGCAAGTATTTTGTTTATGTTTTTGCTGTGCATGTTTGCCATCCGTTTTGTTCTGCTTCTACAATAAATCCACGGAGCCAAGCAACCGTTTGTACCTGACTTCTGCCTCTGTCTCATGCCTGAAAGACTCATGCGGTGATCCCAGAGCTGTGCAAGCTCACAATATATATATATATATATATGTATTGTGAGAGAGCGCAAGAGGCCATCATTGATGGAAGGTATGTTTCACCGATATGCCTGGTGTCGGTGAGGTGAAAAACCTATTGTTTATTATGTCTCAGCAGCATTAGGCCACTGACACCTATTATATAGTTGCTAATAGCAATTGTCCAGGCCAGGTTTTTACCGGAGTGGCCAAAGAGCTGGGTGGGATGGTTGCTCCCACATCTCCAGGTCCAGGCCAGGTTTGTTGGCTATGTAAGCCTAGTGGTCAGGTGAGTTAGGGGGGTGTGGTGCCTAGACTCACTGCAAGCTGCTGTGTAGTGATGAGCTCTGTTTGTGCTAGTCTGGAAGCAACAAGGATACTTTTCTGGAAGCAGCGCGGTGCCCTGTCGACCATGGGACAGGTGAGAGCCCTGTATGCGTATTAAGAACTGTCCTATCCGTGCTGCCTAGTTTGGCTCCATTTAAGACTGTTGCTATACTGGAGCGCAGGCTGATGCAAGCCTGTGTTGTTGGATGGTTTTGTGTGTTCAACGTGTAAAAAATAAAGAAGCACCCATCTAATTTGCATCAACCTTGGTGCTGGTTCATGTGTAAAGGCTACCATTGAGGCTAAAATCCCTACTATATATATATATATATATATATATATATATATATATATAAAGTATATATGTATACATATGCAACCACAAGTGAGCAAATAATTTTTAAATTGGAAACGTGCCATTTATCTACATATCTGGTTCTCATACTACCTCTCTAACTGTTCATTTTGTGTCTCATTCTCCTGTTCTACTTCTTCTCCATTTCCTTTTAATGTTGGTGTTTCTCAGGGATCATTTCTAGGTCCTCTCCTCTTTTCACGCTACACAGCTACCATTGGACAAACTATCGGCAGATTTTGATTTCAGTACCATGTATGCTGATGACACTCAATTATACACCTTGTCCTGTGATATCACCCCCACCCTACTACAAAACAGCAGTGTCTGTCCGTTGTCTCTGATATCATATCCTGTCTTTATCTCAAACTAAACCTCACATAAACTGAACTTCTTCATTCTGCCATCTACTATCCAACTTTACCTTGCTTTTCAGTTTCCATGTGTGGTACCACCATAACACCTAGGCAGCAAGCCCGCTGCCTTGGGGTCATACTAGATTCCGATCTGTCCTTCACTGAGTATATTCAATCTCTTGCCCTCTCTTGCTACATACACCTCAAATTCATCTCAAGAACCTGTCTTTTTCTTACTATGGAAACAACGCAAACTCTTATTGTCACCTTTATACTTTCTCGCCTTCACTGTTGTAACGCCTTGGTTATTGGTCTCCCTCTGTGTAAACTCTCCCCTCTACAATCTGTCCTGAATGCAGCAGCAAGGCTCAGCTTTCTCTCCAGCCGCCATACTGATGCCTCTACCCTGTATCAGTCACTGCACTGGTTGCCCATTCAGTATAGAATAAAATGATAACTCTCCACCATAAAACTCTCCACAGTGCTGCACCTCCCTACATTTCCTCCCTCATCTCTGTCTACCACCCTACCCATTCTCTCCGCTCTGCTGATGCTCACCTCCAAGACTTTGTATGTGCTGTAATGGTTCTCTGGAATGTTCTACCCAGTATGACCAGGCAAACTCAAAACATATTCTTAGGCATTCCTACCAAGGTCCCTAATTGCTGACCCTCCACTTTCTTTCACACACAACTCTGACACTCTCTGCACTTGGGCACTCACAGACAGTTATCTGTATACAGATGTATTGTCTGGATGTCAGGTTCATCCATTTTTATGTAAACTGCCCCATATCTATGGAACATGACTGGACCATTGTGTAAACCAAGTACTTCTCACCTCTTGTCTCACTCCTACATAGATTGTAAGCTCTTGCGAGCCTGGCTCTCACACTGTAATGCTGCGGTCCCACTCCTCTGCTTCTTTATCAGGCTGTGCTGCACCTATGGGTGCCAGTCTGCGCTTACGCCTGCACCTCTATCCACTGTTGTGGCTTCCGGCTCTATCCTGCCCACTTCCATGCCAGTATCCATTCTCTGCTGCCGGATCCTCTCAGCTGCACACTAACTGTGATTTAAAGGGCCAGCACACGCCAAAATTCTTTTCCTCAACCAACCACTTTTGAATCTGGACTATTTAAGGTAACTTATGTTCCATGCCCAGTTTTTGGTGTGCTTTGTTAGTGTTGGTCCACTCTTGCGCATATTTCTTATCTGTCTGCCAGTTGCTGAATCCTCGCTTCTGACTCTTGCCTACCACCTGCCCTGACCTGTTGCTTGTACCTTGACTTTGTCTGTGCCAGTCCTGCTATACCATGCTACTGGCTTGTCGGCTGTCGCCTGAAGGACCTAAATCGGGGGTACTGACGGAGGTCCTCCAGGTGTCAGCCAACAAGACCACAGCAAAGTTGAACCAGCCTTGCAGCGGGCTCTGGTGAATGTTAGGGACCCTTTAGACTCTACTCCTCAGCATAGGTTAAGCCAACCCTACTAGGTGACCCAAAGGATCCACCTTCTGTCCACAGAGCCAGTGCATTATAGTACTACTGGGCTATGGATCCTGCCGACGTCACTCTTCCTGACATAAAAAACCTCATTGCAGAAATTACATATATATATATATATAGAGAGAGAAACAGAGAGAGGTGGACATATGCAATCAGATCAAGTTGCGCACTATGGGCGACATGTATGATTTTTTGCACCCAGATGCCGATTTTATTGCGCACCCAAAGTATTGTAGAAAAACTCCTGAACTATTAACCTGTTTTTACAGCGGTTTTAAATCGGTGCATTCAAGGGGCAAAAAAAACAATTCAGCTCAGAAAAACAAATTTTTAAAATGCTCTACCTGTTACCAGTAAGGTCAAAAAATTTTTTTCGGGGGGGGTGGTTTTTTAAACTATAAAAAGTGTAAAATTCATTAAAGGTTCTAAATGTCCCCCCCCCTCCCCGCACGCCCCCCCAAAACTCAGGGGCATTAAAAAAGGGGGCGGCGCTGGGTAAAGCCTAATATTGGAGATGCCTGGTTATAGAAAATTTTGCGAACGGGCCCGCGGCAAGATCTCGGGGTGAAAAGACGCCAGCTTCTGGGCAAATCACCCAAAAAACCATCTTTTTTACCCTTTTATAAAGAATAGCTAAAAGTATTAAAGTATTTTAAATTTCTTTCACAAGTTTTAAAAATTAAAAAGTGTTTCCCGAGCCTGGTAGTTATATCTATTTGATAATAGAATTAAATATGGAAAACTGGTTTTTCCCGCGTAACTGTGGGAGATGTGGGTTTTTTAAATGCATAAACACCCTGGGTTTCCTTTCCCCCAACCTCTGGGCTCTATGGGCACATGTCTTAGGGTTTTGGGCCCAAAAAGGACTTTTAAAATGTATGGTAAATAGGGGTTTGGGAGTTTTATGGAAAAGGACTCTTTTTAAAGTTTTCTATGTCCTGGGGGAAAGCAAATTTGATTTTTTTTTCAAAATTAAAGGGATTTTTCCATTCTATTATGTTTTTTTGTATCTATTTTGTGTACAATGAAAAATATGCCATTTTCTTATACACATGTATTAACATTTCTGTCCACAGTAACTGATCTCATGGAGTAACTGTATGGACTAAACAGTCATGTGACCACCACACGGGTCATGTGACCCTGGTATCCAGGTAACAGTAGTGTATAAGGAGCAGAACTTCTCCATATTACTACCCCTCCAGCAACGTCTTAAACATGTGAAACCCCCACACAGGGTCCCCAGACCCTTTTATCCAGGTTTAAAAGCATTTTATGGAGGAGCATAACTTCCCCCATATTACTACCCCCCACACATCTTATCATTTTACCACCACACAAGGGTCATGTACTCTGTGACTTTGGTATCCAGGTAACAAAAGGGGTATGGAGGAGCGAACTTTTCCCATAATTTAAAACCCCCAGGGAGCTTCTTACATAGTGACCACCACACAGGTTTATGGGGACCCCGGTATCCAGGTAAAAAGTAAAGGGATGGGAGGAGCGAACTTCTCTAGTATTTCAAACCTTTCCCCAATTGGGCCTTATCCGTGACTACCCCTACAGGGCATGTGACCCCCTTTTATCCAGGGAAAAGAAATGTAAAGGGGGGAGCAAACTTCCCCAGCATTACTACCCCCCCCAGCAGCTTCTTTTCATTTGACCACCACACAAAGGGCATGTGACCCTGGGATC
Organism: Phyllomedusa bahiana; assembly: GCA_025379985.1. Lineage (NCBI taxonomy): Eukaryota > Metazoa > Chordata > Amphibia > Anura > Hylidae > Phyllomedusa > Phyllomedusa bahiana. Next base: position 38,775 of record JAODAL010015812.1, read on the forward strand.
CAGTAACCAAATAGTGTAAGGAGGGGGCAAACTTTTCCATTTTTACCACCCATCCCCCAGCATCTTTTCAGGTTACCACCACACAGGTCATGTGACCCCCTGAACCAGGTAACAGTATTGAAGGGGGGACAAAAACTTCTCCACATTACCACCCCCCCAACACATCTATCATAATGACCAAACCCTACAAAGGTTTATGTACCCCCTTTTATCCAGTAACATAGTGTATGGAGAGCAAACTTTTCCACATTTCCCCCTTCCAGCAGCATCTTTTAAAGTGACCACCACACAGGTTTATGTTACCCCCCGGTTTTTCCAGGGGTAACAGTATGTAAATTGGGGGAGCAGAACTTCTTCCCCATTCTAAACCCCCCGCAGCTTTTTATCAAAGTGACCCCCAACACAGGTCAAAGTGACCCTGGTATCCAGGTTTAAAAGTAGTGTTTTGGAGGAGCAGGGAAATTCTTTCCGTATTACTACCCCCCCCCCGCAGCTTCTTATCAAGTGACCCACCACACAGGTCGTACCCCCGGTATCCAGGGAACAGTAGTGTAAAGGAAGGGGGCAGAACTTCTTTTAGTTTTACTAAACCCTTCCCGCATGTCCCTTAAACATGTGACTAAACCAAAACAGGTCAAAGTTGGGCCCCTGGTTTTCCAGGTAAAAAGAAATGTAAAGGAGGGGGCAGGGAACCCTTTTCCCCGCATTATAACCCCCCCGCAGTTTTTATCATTGACCACCCACAGGTCATGTTAAACCCGGATCCAAGGGAACAGTAAATGGGAAAGGGGAGCAGAACTTCTCCAGTATTTACCACCTCCCCGCAGCATCTTTTTCAGGGGTTCCAAACCAAAACAGGTTTGTACCCCTTTATCCAGGTAAAAAGTAAAGTAGGGGGGGAGCCGAACTTCTCCACATTACCACCCCCCCCAAACACATCTTATCATGTGGGCCACCACACAAAAGGGCAAAGGGGACCCCTGGTTTTCCAGGAAACAGTAGTGTATGGAGGAGCAGAACTACTCCCCCCATTACCACCCTCCAGCACATCTTATCTGTGACCCCCACACAGGTCAAGTGACCCCTGTATCCGGAAAAATTAAATGTATGGAGGAGCAGGGCTTTTCCACCTTACCTACCCCCCCAACACTTCTTATCATGTGACCCCCCAAAACAGTCATTACCCTGGTTTCCCGGTAACATAGTGTATGGAGGAGCAGGAAAAACCCCCCATAATTAACCCCCCATCCCAACGCATCTTTTCAAGTGACCACCACACAGGGCCCGTGACCCCTGGTATCCCTAACCCGAAAGGGGGTATGGAGGAGCAAAAAATTCTCCAGCATTACTTTCCAACCCCCCCCAGCTTTCTTTATTTTATGTGACCACCAAAAACAGGTCCCTTTTTTCCCTTTGGGAACCAGGAAAAAGTGTGTTTAAAGGGGAGCCAAAACTTCTCCAGCCCTTAAACCCCCTCCCCGCAGCATCTAAAATGTGACCAAACCACCAGGTTCATGTGAAACCCCTTTGGGAAACCCAAGGGAACATAGTTTATGGGGGAGGCAGAACTTCCCAGCATTCCCCCCTTTCCCGCAAACAAACTTATCAAATTTTACCAAAACACACAGGGTCATGTGACCCCTGGTATCCAGGAAAAAGTATTTTATGGAGGAGCAGAACTTCTCCAGCATTACTACCCCCAGCAGCTTCTTATCATGTGACCACCACACAGGTCATGTGACCCTGGTATCCAGGTAACAGTAGTGTATGGAGGAGCAAAACTTCTCCAGCATTACCACCTCCAGCAGCATCTTATCATGTGACCACCACACAGGTCATGTAACCCTGGTATCCAGGTAACAGTAGATTATTGAAGGAGCAGAACTTCTCCAGTATTACCACCTCCAGCATTGTCTTATCATGTCTGTCAGTGTCTGTGGAGAAGACACCGCACATTCTTCTCTCTGTCTCATGTTTCTGCTTTGTTTTACGTTTGAGTTTATGTACATCATGACACCACGTAGAGAGTCAACACTTCTAGCAGTAAATCCACACAGTGAAGAAGTTGCTGGAATAAGCTTATTAATAATAATCATTCTACCACTATTCCTATTCAGTTACCCCACAGAAGTCATGTGACCCTGCTGCTAACTGACTGTCAGGAGGTCACTTGACTATTCAGTCCATACAGTTATTCCATGGGAACCATTACAATGGACAGGAATCTGGGCTTTAGCATTTTTTTTCTATATAGGATATAAAAGAGGTACAGTAGCTGAATTTGTAATTAATGTATATTAAAAAATTTGATGGTTTCCTTTTATATAAATAAAAACAATATAAAGTGGACAAGCCCTTTAACATTGTCTATAAGACATAATACTTTCCATCCACACCATTGTCTCTAATAAAGTCAACACATACTGAGTAAATCCAGTTATAAAAGCTTTTTTTTTAAGCCTAGAAATATAGGAAAGGGAAAAAAGTAATCTTTGCTAATGGAAGAATATGTTCAGTGGTGTAAATGACCAACTCTCCTATGGTAAAATAAGGATGTCTATGTTTGATCTTCTCAACCAATATTGTTTGTCCACGTTGAAGAACATAGCAGCTATCCTTCTTATATATTTGGTTGAAATTACATCTTAATGAAGAAACTAGGGTGATAAAAATGTTTGATTCATAGTTATCTTTGGTTAGTGAGTATATAAAATACAGGAGCCTTTCCTCTTCTTCTAGTTTTTGTCTTCTGTGACATGACAAGAATCCTATCTTTGTACCACTTTTTTCTCTGTCACTCCATTTCATTGTGTATAGCTGTACATGATGTACCCTACTCTTTTATTGATCTCAACGTTTGTTTATTACTCAGACCTCTGAATATGCCATGTGCATACAGAAGAACATTAGTGTGGATAGCAGGATTGTAAGAGGAAAAGAAGAAGAAAACTGCTGCTTTCCAAAAAAGGACATTGCTGCCCATCCAAAGTTTGATAAATATCACCTGCATAAGCCATAAGACCTTCATCGTATCCTACACCCTAATAGATTGTAAGCTCTTGCGAGCAGGGCCTTCACACCTTGTGTCTGATCTGTAAGTAGCTTTTCATTGTGTGATATTTGTCTTTTTGTCTGTAACTACACCCTCCAAATTGTACAGTGCTGTGGAATATGTTGGCGCTATATAAATAAAGATTATTATTATTATTATTTTGGAAAAAATGTTTTGTGGACGGATGAGACCAAAATACAGTACAGAAAACCCTCATACCATCTGTGAAACGTGGTGGGGGTAGTATCATGATTTGGGCCTCTTATCATGATAGAGCTGAAGCTGTTTTATACAGAGGAATGGACAAAAATACCTCCAAGCTGATGTGCAGACCAAGTCAACGACAGCTGGAAATGTTTAGATGCAGTAGTTGTTGCACAATGGTCATACTAGATACTGAAAGCAAAGGTTTACATACTTTTTCAACTATCACATATATAATATTGGATCATTTTCCTCAATAAATAAAAAAAACAAGACTAATATTTTTTACTCATTTGTTTGATTTGGTTCTCTCTATATACTTTTAGGATTTGAGGAACAATTTGATGTAGATTTAAGTCAAATTTACTGAGAAAAATCCAAAATTTCAGAAATGGTTCGCAAACTTTCAAGCACCACCATTTATACATATTACAATAAATGTAATCTTGTCATGAATCATAATCAGTTCTCTATTACAAAGACTCTTTCCAATAAAATTTCTCAGAAGCCCTGGAGCAAATTCCTAGCTACTTTAAAATAACAATAATAACTCTGTTCTCAACTTGTTTGGCAATCTTTATACACTTGTTTGGCAATCACCAGAGTCTTTGATCATGCATCACAAACATTCTATAAAGTAGTACTGGCAAACATTTTTTTTTTCATTTTATAAAATAGAATATTTGCAGATCATCTACTATCCAGATCTGCATGGCACTAAGAATTTTTTAACCGTGCTTTGTATATTTGCATTTTCCTACAAGAAGTTTCATACAATTGTACATGGGTTTCACACAGCTTCCATAGCACGTTACAAGGCATCTCTGTTGCTGAGGCCACCGAGGCCCCATAAATACATTTTAAATGTAACCTGTAATCTGTACAGGCAATTTGCATTTATAATTGTGTTTATAAAGATATTTTCATACACAATGTTACTCATGGAGTTTTTAACTGTATTTTTCACTTTTGTTTTTAGCCTGATGAAAGTGTAAAAGTGAAGTATAGAATGTACGTCCTACAAAGCGTTTTGATTTGTGGTATTTTTGAGGCTTTTATGGGTCATCAGCATTTTTTTAAAATTCAGCATGCTCTAATTATGGAGTTTAATTGAGGCTTTTTTTTCCAATAGACTTCTCTATAGAAGTGACAAACACAGGTGATAAATGACACTAAATAAAAAGCTAGCAAAAACACCATTAAAATGCCATTGTCACGGTTCATGCCACAGTCCCAATCTCGGACCGCGGACATGCCCATGTCTTTACTATGCCCCTTGTCCTGCACCTGTCACGCTCCATGCTGCGGTCCTCACAGGCATGGCTGTGTCTCTGCTGTGTTCCCAGTTCAATGTACCTGCTGCTGCGGTTCTGTTTGCATGCAGGCCGCGGTCCCTGCTATGTCCCATGTTTCTGTGTACACTCCTGGCCGCCGCGATCCTGTCTGTGTCTGCACGCACTCCCGCTGGTCTGGATTTAAAGGGATAGTGTCCCAATTACCTGTCCAATATCAGGAACCTGGGATATCAGGAACTTCCTGCCTCTGTTCCTGGTAAGTTCATGCATGTCCACCTGAGTTCCTAACCTCTGCTGCTCAGGTGGACATGCATGCTGGACATGCTGCTGGTTGCTGCTGTTCCTGTTCCTCAGTTAAACCCTGTGATACCTGTAGTTAACCCCTGAGTTACCTGCATGTCTACTACTGCTGTTCCTGCCATTGCACCAGTCTATTGTTGGCTGTGTGCGTTACTTTCTGTGGTTTCCTGACATTGTAATAGTCCGTTACCTGCCTGAGACTTTGTTACCTGCCTACGGCTATACCCACCAGGACTCGTCACCTCTGTCAGCACCCGGTGTCCTTGTCCTGCACTTCGGCTGTCACCACAAGTAGCCTATCATCTACGCTTGCGGTGGCCCAGAGGATCCACAACATTGGCGTTCTTCAGTGTCAGTCCTAACCGACCTGAAGATACGTGACAGACATAAAGGAATGGAGGTTACATTAAAAAAATGCTGCCACTTTAAAAATCATTATATCATGTACTGTAAAACACTAAAAGAGCACACAGTGTGAAGGAGCAGTAAGAATAGTATTAAATACTATGACAGCAGGTAAACATAGGACATCCTTCATGACAAGAGAAAAGAGGGTTTCACCAACACTATAAATAGGGATTTTTTACTATGCGAGCAGTAAGACTATGTAACTCCCTGCAACAACAGGTTATGATGTTGGATTCCTTGAATAAGTTCAAAAAAGTTCTAGATGTCTCTCTTTGAAAATATGATAAAGCAGGTTATGGATACTAGATTCAGGAGATAGGACACTAATCTAACGATTTTTTTGTATTTACTATATTGTAGTATGTGATGATTGGCATCTGCTTCATAGGGACTTTTGCTATACTAAGGGTCCACATGTTTGGGTTATGGGTTGGATTGAATTGATGGACCTGTGTCCTTTTATAACTTTATCAACTTTGTAACTATGTAATAAAAAACTAAATTCTAGAAAAAAAGAAAATGGACTGGAAATTCACATTCTATGTACTAAAGTTTTGCCACCAAGCAAAAATTGACAACAATTATCCTGAGGTTTTTAGTACACATTTTGATCAAACTGTATGCGCTCACTGGCAAAAGGGGTGTTGTTCGGCTGCTGGGTCACTTTCCCTATTAGTGTTGCTGTTACTGTGGTGGTTGTCACTGCACAGTGCTTCATCAATTACTGTAAGGACCCACTTATAAGAGGTGACCGTGAAGTGACAAGTGGGCTTATACAGTTTGATCAAAATGTATACTAGTAGTTTATTTTTGTCAATTTATGCTTAGCAGTGGTAGATCAAAGTATAGCATGTGGGTGTGTAGTCCATGTATTTTTAATACAGTTTTGGGATGCTTATCCATGTTTTTTTTTTTATTGCCTTGGTGTGTTTTTAATTATAAGAAGGCTGCATTAAGATAACTACCTATATTCTGCCCTTTTTCTTTAAGTACATGGATGAGTAAGCATTTGCTATCTTTCCTTTTTAGTTTTATTGCTGTGTGGTGGCCATTTATTCGGTAATGCTCTCCCTGTTGGGTGGTGTGAACCAGTGCCACGGCAGCAAGCATTCTACTGGGTGACTCCCTCTGTGTTGTAGAGTAGGTCGCCATCAAGTGCTACATCTGTTAGTACAGGGACCCACTTGAAAAAGGTTGCTATGAAGTGGCAAGTGGGCTTAAAGGGGTTGTCTCACTACAAGGATTGCTTTTTATGTTAAAAAGCTTGCAAATACAAGTCACTTTGCAATATATGTCCATTAACAGTGTCCTACCTATTCCTAGATATCCCCTCTTGTATGGGCTGCATCAGCTCCTCAGGTCGCTATAGCTACAGACCTGTTCAATCCTCTCCTGATAGGCTGCCACACTGGTTGCTAAAAGCTACAGACCTGGCTTCTACTGCAGCCTAGTAGAAGCCAGTAAACACACCCCTGAATTCAAAATGAAGCCAAGAAAACAGGACGGAGGTCAGAGGAATCAATGTAGTGAGAAAAACCCCTTTAAATACAGTTCATTTTTGTAAATTTTTGCTTGGCAGTGGTAGATCAATCTATGGCATGTGGTTAATCATTCCATGTCTTTTTTCTACAATTTTGGCAGACAACAGAAACAGTTTCTATTTATCAACACCAAATTACAACATAGCTAACTATAACTACACACATATCTTACTATATAGCAAATAAACAGTGACAGAAATCAGACAATAAATCACCAATAGAAAGAAATATCTGATCCGCACTGCCCTTAGCTGGGAAGTGACTAAACTTATATAAAGACTACAGGGGCACAACAAGCAACCTAGCAAAAGGATTTGTTATTCTTTGTCCTAGCCAGAGGCTCGAGGACTTGTAGTGAGATTCAGACGCAGTGAGAGAGCATGTGCTGTGAGTGCAGGAAGAAGGAATCTATAACGCGGGATATGGGATCCGAGTCTATAGTAATCTTCCTGCTTTAAAATAAAGAATGGTGTAAGTGGAGCCAAAGACATAAGGTTTAGATACAAATTTACTGTCAAGCTGAGCTGTGTGTTGTTAAACAAATTAAAGGGGTTATCCAGCATTTTTGAAAAGTCCCTCACTGTCACGATATAAAAAAAAGTTATCACTCTAGTGCCAGCGCTCTAATGCTGCCATAGTTCTGGTGTTTATGAGCATTTTGCCACTGATGATATCATGGACATTGCTCATGAAAAGTAGTGACAGGCTGCAGCATCACATGAGCAATGTACGTGACCTCACTACACACTGGGGTACACTGGAGCAGTGGTAGTGTTGGAGTGATTAAGTACTGTTTTTTCTTCTTCGTGTCAATGGGGGACAGTCAGGGCCGGGACAACGGGTAGGCGATCGCCTATGGCGCCAACCTCTGCCTGTCAGTAGAGGGCGCAGATATGGAGCAGGCTCAGTTCCTGAGCCGGCTTCATACATAGCAGGTGCCCGGCTGTTTGCCACAGCTGCCACCTTCCCAGAGCAGGAGGAGCAGGAGTTTATCTTCGGCCCTTCTCCCTCCCTCCCTCCCTGGGTCAGCAGTTAGTAGTGCTCATCTGACAGCTCGTCTGACAGCTTCTTGTCACATGACAGGAAGCTGCCAGAGCAGTCACTGTGTGCTGGGGAGAGTGGGTGGAGCTTCGGCTCCCTCTCCATAGTACTAAGTGAGAAGATGAGCAGCTCTCCTGACACGTGAGTGTTTACTAAGTGGGAGAGTTACTGCCGCAGGAGAGAGGGACTGGTGCAGGGGGAGAGAGGGACTGGTGCAGGGGGAGAGAGGGACTGGTGCAGGGGGAGAGAGGGACTGGTGCAGAGGGGAGAGAGGGACTGGTACAGGGGAGAGAGGAACTGGTGCAGAAGGGAACGGTACTGGTGCAGGAGGAGAGAGGAACTGGTACAGGGGAGAGAGGGACTGGTATAGAGGGGAGAGGAACTGGTGCAGGGGGAGAGAGGAACTAGTACAGGGGGAGAGAGGGACTGGTGCAGGGGGAGAGAGGGACTGGTGCAGTGGGTGAGAAGGACTGGTGCAGGGGGAGAGAGGAACTGGTGCAGGGGGAGAGAGGAACTGGTGCAGGGGGAGAGAGGAACTGGTACAGGGGAGAGAGGAAGAACTGGTGTAGTGGGGAGAGGGACTGGTGCAGGGGGAGAGAGGAACTGGTGCAGGGGGAGAGAGGGACTGGTGTAGAGGGGAGAGGGACTGGTGCAGGGGGAGAGAGGAACTGGTACAGGGGGAGAGAGGGACTGGTGCAGGGGGAGAGAGGGACTGGTGCAGGGGGTGAGAAGGACTGGTGCAGGGGGAGAGAGGAACTGGTGCAGGGGGAGAGAGGGACTGGTGCAGGGGGAAAGAGGGACTGGTGCAGTGGGTGAGAAGGACTGGGGCAGAGGGAGAGAGGAACTGGTGCAGGGGAGAGAGGAACTGGTGCAGTGGAGAAAGAGGAACTGGTGCAGGGGAGAGAGGAACTGGTGCAGGGAAGAGAGGAACTGGTGCAGACGGGCACTATTTTTTGGCAGGAGGGCACCATTTTTTGGGAAGGAGGGGGGCGCCATTGGCCGTAGTCGCCTAGGGTACCAAAATGCCTTGTCCCGGCCCTGGGGACTATAGAGGTTTTTAAAAAATGTTGGAAAATGCCTTTCAAATGGTACTCTTAAGAGGAGGTAATAGGGATTGTAGACTGTGTTAATGGGGCCACTACTAGTATGAAAACAGGTAGTGATTTTTCCATCATGGACACCCCTGTTTAGGCAAAAGCTGCCTACCAGCTGGGGCGCAATCTAATGAAAAGCCTTAAGAGACTTTATAAGCTACTGCAGCTGTTTTTTCATTCTAAAGTTGAAAAGACTGCACCCATTGTGAGAAAAAAATCAAAAAGATGTGTATCTCTTCTAGAGCCAATAACTAGTAAATGTGTTGTGTCTTTATATTTTGCACCAAAAAGTGTCTGTACCATTCCATTGTGTTTACAACATACCCCTTTAAATGGTATGTGGGTCAATGCAATGGGGCAATACCCATGCAAGTTTTTCTTATAATCTGACCCTGGCACAATCTGTGTTTTGGTGCAAGTTTTATAAAAACAATTTAAAATGATATTACAAAATTCTGGGCGACATGTATGAACAGGGCTGTGCCAGAAGTCTGGCGTATTTTCAGCCCGACATCTAGCGCAGCCCCGTTCGCTACATTTTTACATCGCCCGTACGCCAATATCAGGCACGTTACAGAGCATTCGCGGCACTTTATAATGCGTCTGCTTTCGGCAGGCGTGCGGGAGGCGGGGCGCATTACAACCACACATTTATAGCTTCGTTACAGCAATTCCAGGCGCTTTATTGCTGGAACAGGTAGAGAACTTTCAAAGTGGTTTACCTGAGCCAGAAATGTCATCCTAGTGCTAGAATGTGCCTGATTTATGACCCGCTGTAGACCGGTTTAATAAATCAGGTGCATTCTCTACTACTATTATGCGTGTTAAAATTGGTGATTAAATGCCAAAATTCATACATGCCACCCTATATGTTAATATGGTTTCTTTTATGATATAGCAATCATGTATAGAGAAAAAAATTAATGTTGTAAACATTAGTATTAACTTGGTTAAGATTAGCAAGACAGCGGTAGTATATGAGGTATAGAGAGAAAGCTGTTCTTGTCTAGATGTCTGTTTCCGGACTATTTAATTATAAATTGAGTCATTCAAATCCTTGTAAGTGTGGATGCCCTTTGACAGTTTTTTTTCTTTGCAGCCAACTTAGAAAAGCAATGGGAACAAGGCTTTAAATCACAGCAAGAATGCATTTATGATTATGGTTTGCTCCAGTCTGTTTCTACCTCTTGTTCAGTTAAAATGCTGTGATAATCCCTTTAGAATTTCCCCTTGGCTTAAACCTTAGAGATCTTTGAAAGGCTGTCTCTTAATGTCTCAAGTGTACTTCAACATTCAGTCATAAGCCGTATATTCATCCTGTAAAATCCACTTTTCTCAATGGAGATGGATGAAAATTTGGTAAAATTACGTTTAATCTTCTAAGGTAATTCAGAAGATCCAAGTTTTAAACAATGTCACTAGAACTCTATTAGCTTCTCAATGAGCATATTAGGGAAACTGTCCCAGTGATCTTCCCTCTCTCTAAAAGTATGTAATCTCCTTTCACAGATTTCATTCTTTAGCCAAAGGTTTAGATGTAGTGTGTTAGTGATATAATAGTTACAAATCTAATATAAATCTCTGAATTTCTTTTTTATCTGAATTTTAATTCTTATTACTTTTAGAAATTTATATTGTATTTCTACTAATAGTATTGGTAATAGTAGTAATTTAAACTAATTAAATAATATTAAATTTTTGCAAATTGACCAAAGAAACTTGAAAGAAAAACATTTCATGACAAAAGAGAGGACAATAATTGAACATGCTGCATACTTCGGCTTATCTCTCCTCATCTCCCTCAGCATGCATAATGCAGTTATCACTCTTAGTTTACTTGCTTAGTTTATAATAATTGTATCTTTGCTGTAAAGGGAGTTATCTCCTTGTGTCCTGACTGCTTGAGGTGGGCTTGTGCTTGTAAAGAGTAGCTTATCTGCAGAGGCAGAGCTGCAGTGTGAGGGAATACAGCAAAGTGAGGTCCTGCTAAAAAAAAACCAATGTAAATTTCAGACAGTTTCCTCAGACTTTCTAACAAAATAACTGCTGTATAACATGGTAGAATTCAAAAGAAGCCATTCAACCACCCTCCTTAAGAAAATTAAGAAAATAAGCAATAGGTAAACACTACCCAGTGGTACTGACTTGCAAATCATTTTAAGCGGTAAACTAGATATCTTTCTTAACTTCAAGTTTTCAGTTTTATTGGTCATTATGCACTATTCTAAATATTTTTCTACAGTCTAAAAGTTCTTCTAGGCCAGACACAGAATCTATCCACGGCACACCGATTATAGATGCTTATAAAGAGGGGTTTTATTCAGAGATATAATAGACATGGATCATACTGTTTACAGAAAATAGGATTATTGCACCAATACAAAGTCAAATCAGATAAATTATGTCAATAATTTCTGTTCTGAGTTATAAGGTGATTTTAGATGTCAAACAATGTCGACGTTTCGGCAAGCATGCCTTTATCAAGTGACATCCAATGTGAAACGTAATGTAATGCAAGACATAGGTATATAGATGCAGATGTCAAGAGAGCCGGCTAAGGTAATAAACAGGATAAGCAGGGAAAAAATCCCTAGATATAGGTGCCAGATGGGGAGCTGGAGCGTGAGGAGTAATGGACGAAGACATCTGGAGTGTTAACGAGGCAAGCACACTCCGGACGTCTTCATCCATTACTCGTGCTCCTTCTTTCCCCCCTACTGCAGGGACGAGTGGCGTCGCGGTCCGCATGACGGGCCGCGGGCGCACTCGTTTCTCTGGGAGCAACTACTTGCCTGTCCGTGCTCCTGTGTCTTCACAGCCCGCTGGCTTTCTTAGATTTAAAGGGGCAGCGCGCCGGTCATTGGTTAATTGCCGGACTCTGACCCTATATATACTGTGTTACCTCTGGTACTTCCTCGCCGGATCTATTGTGCCTTGTGCCATAGAGAAGGCTGTTCTGAAGTGCGTTCCAGTCTCGTTTGTGTTTCCAACCCCTTGTCACGTTTTTTGACCACGAACCTTCGCCACCTGCCCTGACCTGCCTGCCTGTCCCCGACTACGAGTTTGGAGTTACAATTCAGTACCTCGCCGCATCTCGGCTGCCATCACAAGCAAGTCACGCCAGGGGTAGCGACTGGTAGAACTCAAGCCGCAGCAAGCCCATCCTGCCTTGTGGCGGGCACTAGTGAATACCGGGACCTACTTAGACTCCACTCCCTGGTATGGCCGTTACCACCGCTTGCGGTGTTCCAGAGGATCCACTACTCCTGCCGTTACACTTATCCTGTTTAAACCCTTGTCTTCATTGCATCTCCCTGTTTGGGGTTTGCGTCGGCCTGTGTTCCCGCTGCTGTATACTTGCCTGTCCTGGTTCCTGTTCCTGCTGCTGCGAGCGTACGTGACCGTCAGCGGTGCCCACCGGCATTTAGTACTCACCAACCCTCGCTCCTCCTTCTTGGGGTCCTGTGTGTGCACTGCTCCTCCTAGGGCACGTGCCTGGCAGCTTTCTGCTATTTAAAGGGACAGTGTCCCAATGGCTGCCTCTTGACCTGTTAACCCTGGCTAGAAGAAGAACTTCCTGCCCTTGATCTAGTATCATTTCATTGTTTGTTGTTCTTGTGATTGTCCATCAGAGTTCCTGACCTGCTCCTGGGTTCTACTATTCAGGACCTAGCCCCTGAGATGATTGGTTCGGTTTGTGCTGTCCACCAGAGCTCCTGACCATCTGTCTGTCATTTTCTGCTGTATTCCTTGCACCTGTCCAGTTACCTGCTGTTTTACTGCTGATGCATCCATTTATTCCTGCTGTTCCTATCACTGTCTCTGTCTGCTACCCACCTGGTACCTGTAGTCCTCCTATGGCTATTTACCAGTTACCATCGTTCCCAGTGTCCTGTGTCCCTGTGCCGCACCCCGGCTGTCACCACGGGTAGCTACATCAGGGGTAGCGACCTGGGGGCTCCCACCCCACACCCGGGGGCTCCGGTGAGGACCAAGGGCCCCTTAGACTCCGGTCCCTGGTGTGGGTCTCCACCTATGCCATCTTCGCCCGCAGTGAACACAGTGGATACACTCCTGCTAACTGACATTCGACGTGTTAGTGCCTACTGTCATCGCCGGACCGTGAAAGAATGAACTGGCCTCATCCACTTCATTACAAAATGAACTGACCATGGATCCCGCTGGGGTGACCCTGCCTGTCCTTCCTGGCTCATGGTCTCGCCCAGTGCTTCTGTACCCGCTGGCTCAAGGGCCTTCCCAGAGCGTCTGTACCTGCTGGCTCATGGTCCTGCCAGAGCGTCTGTACCTGCTGGCTCATGGTCAAGCCCAGAGCGTCTGTACCTGCTAGCTCATGGTCCCGCCAAGAGCGTCTGTATCCGTTGGCTTATGAACTCGCCCAGAGCTTCTGTACCTGTTGGCTCATGGTCTCGCCATGAACTTCTGTACCCGCTAGCTTATGGTCCCATCCAGAGCGTCTGTACCTGTTGGCTTATGGTCGAACCCAGAGCGTCTGTACCCGCTGGCTCATGATTCCACCCAGAGCGTCTGTACTCGCTAGCTCATGGTCCTGCCCAGAGCTTTTGTACCCGCTTGCTCATGGTCCCGCTCAGAGCATCTGTACCTGCTGGCTCATGGTTCCGCCAAGAGCATTTGTACCTGCTGGCTCATGGTCCTCCCCAGAGCATCTGCACCCGCTGGCTCACGGTCCTGGCCAGAGCGTCTGTACCCAATGGGTCATGTTCCACCCAGAGCGTTTGTACCTGCTGGCTAATGGTCAAGCCCAGAGCATCTGTACCCGCTAGCTCATGGTCAAGCCCAGAGCGTCTGTACCCGCTAGCTCATGGTCCCGCCAAGAGCGTCTGTATCCGTTGGCTCATGAACTCGCCCAGAGCTTCTGTACCTGTTGGCTCATGTTCTCGCCATGAACTTCTGTACCCGCTAGCTCATGGTCCCATCCAGAGCGTCTGTACCTGTAGGCTTATGGTCAAGCCCAGAGCGTCTGTACCCGCTGGCTCATGGTTCCACCCAGAGCGTCTGTACTCTCTGGCTCATGGTCCTGCCCAGAGCTTTTGTACCCACTTGCTCATGGTCCCGCTCAGAGCATCTGTACCTGCTGGCTCATGGTTCCGCCCAGAGCGTTTGTACCTGCTGGCTCATGGTCCTCCCCAGAGCATCTGCACCCGCTGGCTCATGGTCCTGGCCAGAGCCTCTGTACCCAATGGGTCATGTTCCACCCAGAGCGTTTGTACCTGCTGGCTCATGGTCAAGCCCAGAGCATCTGTACCTGCTAGCTCATGGTCCCGCCAAGAGCGTCTGTATCCGCTGGCTCATGGTCTCGCCCAGAGCTTCTGTACACGCTGGATTATGGTCCCGCCCAGAGCGTCTGTACCTGCTGGCTCATGGTCTCGCCCAGAGCTTCTGTAGCTCCTGGCTCATGGTCCCGCACAGAACATCTGTACCCACTAGGTCATGGTCTCGCCCAGAGCGTCTGTACCTGAGACAACCCCAGTAAAGCTCATACTTGATCCATCTCTTTTAGTGACAACTTGCTTGCATCTTACCCATATCACTATAACATGCACAGCAGAAGTACCCTTCGTAGTATTATGTGGGGGCAGGTCACGTTCTCTCATCAAATCAGCATACTCATCTTCTGCAGAGAACATTCTGATAATTTAACTGGTTTACTTTACTGTAGCAGCCAGTGTCAGGCAGATGCTGCCAAGGCAAATAAGATCATGAGGTAAATTAAAAGGGGCATAAATGCACATGATAAAAACAAAGTTCTCCCATAATATAAATCCTTAGTCAGACCAGTCATGGAATATTGTGTACAGTTTTGAGCACCAGTGTATAGGAAAGACATTGTATAGCTTATACAGGTTCAGACAGCAAAAATAATAAAAAGACTGGGTGGACTACAATACTCAGAAAGTGTCACGTCAAGGGAGGTGCAGTGAGCCCACTGTCCCTGCCTACCTGACATGCTGCCCTAGGCGGCAGATGGCAACTGGGCGACAGTCCCTGCGCTGCTAAAGTGCTGGGGCCGTCAGAAGGAAGAATAGTCAGACAGTCCGGGTTAATATCAAATAGGAACGCCAAAGCCACAAATCAGAACCAGAGGAATAAACGTAAACAAGCCGGGGTCAAAAGCCAAACGGAAGCGAAGCACAAAATCAGGAGACAAGCCGGGGTCAGGAGAACAAGCCGAGGTCAGGTAAACAGATAAGCAAAACACAATTAACCGAAACAGGTAACACGAGGTAGCCAGGAATATCACACGCGCAGCACTCAGCCCTCAGGGAGTTTAAATGGGATTCCTGGATACCGCCCCTGCAGCTGATTGGAGCGGCCTCCAGGTCCTCCCATTGGCTGGTGCAACTCGCCCCCTGTCAGGAGTGGCTGGGTCCCTGTCACTCACAGTGTTGTCAGCAGCATGTGTATCAGGGTGGGATCGTGCATCAGCTGCTGCAGCCTGTTGAGCCCTGCAGCCTGAGCACAGCCCAGCCCTGACAGTACCCCCCCTTTTAGGAGGGGCCACCGGACCCTTCCCTGGTCTGGGTTTGTCTGGGTGAGACTCATGGAATTCCTTCACCAGGCGATCAGCATGGATAGGTTTCACCGGAACCCATGATCTCTCCTCAGGACCATACCCCTTCCAATGGACCAAGTACTGCAGTGACCTTTGGGCCTTACCCGAATCTAAACTACGGGCGACTTCATTTTCTAACTCCCCCTCTATGCAAACTGGAGAAGGAGGCCTAGAGGGCGGAGTCACAGGCTGAATATACCTCTTACGAAGTGCACGACGGGACACGTTATGTATACAGAGAGAAGAGGGTAATTTCAGCTGATAAGCCACCGGGTTAGCCATCTCCTGAACCACATATGGACGTTCAGGTACAGGTGGAGGGCATAGTTCACCAGGAGGACGAGTTCTGGGAACCTTAGCCCGCGCGCAAACTTCACAAGATGCTGCATAGGCCTCAACGCTGGCACAGCTGCTTCCAGATAGAGGATCAGCCTTCACATCAGTATTGCCCAGCATGGTAAGGAGACATCTGTCAACACACCGTTGTCCCCACCTGACTAATTTCCCTGAATTCCAGTCAAACACTGGATTATGTTTCTGAAGCCAGGGCAGCCCCAAAACCACATCAGCGGGCAGCCCCTCCATGACGAATAGAATACACTTTTCAATATGTATGGTCCGACCACCATCTCCAGCTCAGGGGTACAATATTGGATTGCGCCCCGATTTAGTGGGGTGGAGTCAATAGCCACTACCCGCAGTGAGTCAGATAGCGGTCTACAAGGTAGGCCCAGACGTTTGGCGAAAGACTCATCAACAAAATTAGAAGCTGATCCAGAATCCACAAACGCACTCCCAGAACCGGACAGCGACAAGTATGAAATCTTAACTGGTAGCAGCAACTTATTAGATACAATAGGAAATACCTGCTCGCCTAGGTGATCCTCCTGCTGACCACCTAGGCGTTGGAGTTTTTCCGACCTGGTCTTCCGTTTGGAGCATTCCCGAATTCTGTGTCCATCTTCTCCACAGTAGAAGCACAACCCCTGGATGCGACGAGTAGTCCTACGGTCACTAGCCGCAATGACAGAAAAAGCCCCCACTTGCATGGGCTCCTCTGGGTTTAAATCGGAAACAACGGGTTTAGGGGTGACCATGGTGTGGACCACCGGAGGGGGAACCTTTTCCTGCCGTCTCTCCCTAAAACGTCTGTCCAGATGAACGGCCAGTGCCATGGCCTCATCTAAAGTACCAGGGGTAGGGTAAGCCACCAATAAATCCTTCACATGGTCAGCTAACCCTAATCTAAACTGGCATCTGAGAGCTGCGTCGTTCCACCCAGACGGAACGCACCAGCGACGAAATTCGGAGCAAAACTCCTCCACAGTCTTCTCACCCTGCCTCAAGGTGGTCAGCTGAGCCTCGGCCACAGCTTCCTTATCTGGGTCATTAAAGAGTACCCCTAAAGCGGCAAAGAACCTGTCCACAGAAGACAGTTCAGATGAGTCATGCGGTAACGAAAATGCCCACTCCTGGGGGGGACCCTGCAGTAAGGACATAACAATTCCCACCCTTTGTTCCTCATTCCCTGAGGTAAGTGGGCGGAGCCTAAAATACAGGCGACAACCCTCTCTAAATGCCACAAAGGCCTTCCTGTTACCTGCGAACCTGTCAGGCAACTGGATAGGGGGTTCCACAGGAGGGGAAGGTAATGCAGGGACCCTCTGACTTGGGGTAGCCTCCTGTTGTTCTACCCTCAGCGCCAGATCCTGGACTAGCTGGGTAAGCCCCTGCATCTGCTCTACCAGAGCTGTCATGGGGTCCATAGTGATGGTAGAGCAGTAACGGTTTCGGCCTGTGATAATGTCACGTCAAGGGAGGTGCAGTGAGCCCTAACTGGAACCCAGCCCACCATCCCTACATACTTGACGTGCTGCCCTAGGTGGCAGACGGCAACTGGGCGACAGTCCCTGCGCTGCTAAAGTGCTGAGGCCGTCAGAAAGAAGAATAGTCAGACAGTCCGGGTTAATATCAAATAGGAACGCCAAAGCCACAAATCAGAACCAGAGGAATAAACGTAAACAAGCCGGGGTCAAAAGCCAAACGGAAGCGAAGCACAAAATCAGGAGACAAGCCGGGGTCAGGAGAACAAGCCGAGGTCAGGTACACAGATAAGCAAAACACAATAAACCGAAACAGGTAACACGAGGTAGCCAGGAATATCACAGGTGCAGCACTCAGCCTTCAGGGAGTTTAAATGGGATTCCTGGATACCGCCCCTGCAGCTGATTGGAGCGGCCTCCAGGTCCTCCCATTGGCTGGTGCAACTCGCCCCCTGTCAGGAGTGGCTGGGCCCCTGTCACTCACAGAGCTGTCAGCAGCATGTGTATCAGGGTGGGATCATGCATCAGCTGCTGCAGCCTGTTGATCCCTGCAGCCTGAGCACAGCCCAGCCCTGACAGAAAGATTAGGGAAATTAGGGTTATTTAGTTAAGAGTAAGGAAAGCTTTAGAGTAATCTAATATATATGTATAAAAGTATTGAGGGGCTTTATATAGATTTCTCTCATGTATTTACAGTTGTGCTCAAAAGTTTACATACACCGGCAGAATTTTTGGCCTTTTTTCAGAGAATATGAATGATAGCACAAAAACCTTTATTCCACTCATGGTTAGTGGTTGGGCAAAGCCATTTATTGTCAAACTACTGTGTTTTTTCTTTTTAAATCATAATGACAACCAAAAACATCCAGAAGACCCTAATTAAAAGTTTACATACACCAGTTCTTAATACCGTGTATTGCCCCCTCTAACATCAATGACAGCTTGAAGAATTTTGTGGTAGTTGTGGATGAGGCTCTTCATTTTCTCAGACGGTAAAGCTGCCCATTCTTCTTAGCAAAAAGCCCCCAGTTCCTGTAAATTCCTGGGGTGTCTTGCATGAACTACACACTTGAGATCTTCCCAGAGTGACTCAATGATATTGAGGTCAGGAGACTGAGATGGCCACTCCAGAACTATCACTTTGTTCTGCAGTAGCCAATGACAGGTCGACTTGGCCTTGTGTTATAGATCATTGTCATGTTGGAACATCCATGTACGTCCCATACGAAACTTCCGGGCTGATAAGTTCAAATTTGCCTCCAGTATTTGCTGATAATGTGCTGCATTCATCTTTCCTTCAGCTTTGACCAAGTTTGCTGTGCCTTTGTAGCTCACACATCCCGAAAACATCAGCGATCCACCTCTGTGCTTTACAGTAGGAATGGTGTTCCTTTCATCATAGGCCTTGTTGACACCTCTCCAAATGTAACATTGATGGTTGTGGCCAAAAAAGTTTGATTTTGGTCTCATCACTCCAAATTACCTTGTTCCAGAAGTTTTGAGACTTGTCTCTGTGCTGTTTGGTGTATTGTAGGCAAGATATTTTGTGGCATTTGTGCAGTAATGACTTTCGACCATGCAGCCCATTTTACTTCAAGTGCCTCCTTATTGTGCATTTTGAAACAGCTGCACCGCTAATTTTCAGAGAGTCCTGTATTTCAGCTGATGTTATTTGTGAGTTTTTCTTTGAATCCTCAACAATTTTCCTGGCAGTTATGTCCGAAATTTATATTGGTCTACCTGAAAGTGGTTTGATTTTTACAGAGCCCCTGATTTTCCATTTGTTAATCCCAGTTTGAACACTGCTGACTGACATTATCAATTCCTTGGATATCTTTTTGTATCCCGTTCCTGTTTTATACAGTTCAGCTACCTTTTCCCGTAGATCCGTTGACAATTCATTCAGTGGCTGGATGAAAGAGTCTGTCTGGATCCCATAAACTCACTCAGCTTTTATGCACACACTGATTACAAGCAAACAGGTCACAGGTGAGAATGTTACCTTTAGTCGCCATTCAAACCCATTTGTGTCAACTTATGTGCATATTATCAGCCCAAAATCACCAGGGCATGTAAACTTTTGATCAGGGTCCTTTGGATGTTTTTGGTTGACATTATGATTTAAAAAGAGAAAACACAGTAGTTTGACAATAAAATGGCTTCGCCCAACCACTAACCATGAGTGGAAAAAAAGATTTTGTGTTATCATTCATATTCTCTGGAAAAAGGCCAAGAAAGCAAAAATTCTGCCAGGGTATGTAAACTTTTGAGCACAACTGTATACCCAGAACTGGGTCCAGAACAAGGGGACATCCTCTATGAAAGAAGACATAGACATAGAAAGGGATTATTTACTGTAAGAGCAAGGAGACTGTGGAACACTTTGCAAGATGAACTTGTCATGGTGAATTTACTAATAGAGTTCAAAAAGAGTCTGGATGCATTTCTACTGACAAATTATATTGACTAGAATGATGGTGAAGAGTCACTGATACGCGGATTTATTTTGATTTCCAGAATTTGTTTTTTTCCCTAAAATGAGAAGAATTGGTTTCTACCTCATGGGATTTTATTCTTCATCTGGATCAACAATACAAAACATTAGGCTGAGCTAGATTGATGTATGTCTGTTCTTACCCTTACAAATTATACAACTAACTCACAGCAGACGTGAACATGGAAATAGAATTAAAAGTTAAAAATACAGATCTAAATGAGGTTTATGTGACATAAATAAGAGAGGCTTTGACAGCCCACTCACTGTTTTAATACATAAGGCTATAAGGTTCTTATAACATGGCACTCATTACCTCACTTACAATAGTAAAGAAGCTTCAGTATTTAGTATCCTTGCTGGAACACTGAACCTTTGCAATACTCTGATGACTTTTGGCGTCCTTCACATTCAGTTGTTGCCAGATTAGTTAATCAGAAGCTGATTCATCCAAAGTGCATGAGTAATGTTAAATTAGCATAGATTTTTGGATGAGGTTCTATTATAGACACTTTACAGATTTAATAAGCAAAATACGCAAATATTAAACCATCCATGTAAACTAACTAGAGTATATTTTCATAACTCATCATTTATCATCCGTCAGAAGTGAAATGGTCAAATTAAAATATGCGAAATTCTTAAAATTAAAATAGACTGTACACAATCCAAGAAGAGAGCCAAAATTAAAAAATGCAAATTAAAATGCACAAGATTGCTTATGTATATGGATATATTTAAAGTATAGGGGTGAACTAAGGTTTTGCTTTTGTTTTTCTCCACTTGAAATCTTATTTATCTGGGACAGGGGTATTTTCAATTGGATAGGGGTATCTCGGGCCATCAGCAGAACTGACTCTTAGACCCCAACCTACAGTTACAATTGAATATCATCTAATTATTTTTATACATCAAGCACACATATAGTATTGGGCACTGCACTTGGGGCATCACATTTCTTCAAAGGGTTTTCTTTTAAGGATTGTTTATTTGGCACTATTTGTGGTGTATACTTTTGGTTATTTATTTTCGGCTGGGGAATATATATGTACATTTGAAACCAGAAGTTTATATACACTATATAAAAAGACACATATGCATGTTTTTCTCACTATCTGACATGAAATCAGAATAAACATGAACCATTTTAGGTCAATTAGGAACCAAAATTATTTATATTTGCCAAATGCCAGAATAATGAGAGAGAGAAATTTTTAAGGCATTTTTATTACTTTCTGCAAAGTCAAAAGTTTACATACCCTAGGATTAATATGCCTTTAAACTATTTGGGACAGCTCATATGATGATGTCATGTCTTTGGAAGCTTTTGATAGGTTTATTGACAACATCTGAGTTAATTAGAGACACACCTGTGGATGTATTTTAATGCCCACCAGAAGCACACTATTTCTGTGTGTAACATCATGGGAAAGTCTAAAGAAATCAGCCAAGATATCAGAAAGAGAATTGTGGACTTGCACAAGTCTAGTTCATCCTTGAGTGCAATTTCCAGATACCTGAAGGTGCCTAATTCATCTGTACAAACAAATATATGCAAGTACAAATAAGATGGAAATGTCCAACCATCTTACCGCTCAGGAAAGAGATGTGTTCTGCCTCCTTTTCCATAACACAGGCATCCATATTACACTGCTGCTAGTGTAGTAACACCCAGATTGAAGATGCTAGTGTAGTAACATTCAGATTGAATATAGCAGCACAGAGCTTCCCAGTGTATACATGGTACAGACTTTCAGGCTCTCCCCTGCATAGTGGACCCTCCCAGCTCAGAAGCAGGAAGTTTCACAGAACTGTCGACATAGTGATCCCTCATTCCGTGACTTCAGACTCATTCTTAATGGGCTAGCACTTTTATTTTTATTGACTCAGTGGGGAAATGCTTTCATTTTTCTAATAAAACATTTCAGAAAGTGTTTGTGTTTTAATCTTCTGTTACTTCGTAAGGTTCTCTGGAGGTGATAAGTACTCTTTAAGTTATCCTCATGGTCTCCTACAGTCATCATTAGGTCTTTTGCCTGGAGCCCCAGGTTATTTTCCTGCTAGTGTTAAATTCTGTCCTTTTCCTAAAGTCACACTTAGAAACTTTCCGATCACACATATTTAGTTTTCCACTTTGTATGTAAACTTAGTAAAAGTTAATAAAACATATATCAATGCAACTTGCAAATTTTTACATCTCACTGTTTCCAACAAAGAAGAAGAGACAAGAACTTATAATACTCATGTGGTATCTTACAGGGGACTATATTTCAGCTACTGTGAAATATCAGGCATTGAATGAAGATGTTACAGTTGTCAGTGTTGAAGATACATGTCTTTCTAGTATTAATTAGTTCTTAATGAGAAATAATGATAAGTCCTAATGTTAAAATTATGTTTTTATGTTGTACATATCTTTTAAAGATTTTTTAGATGATGTTTCTTTTTTCACTTTTCATGTCCCTATCTATATTAAAAAAGTGAAATCCTGCAATGTTTACTCTGGTCATTAAGCCTAAAAATAAGCTGAAATGTCCTGATGTCCTGTTTCTTAACTATCACTTTTCAACAGTCTCCTCATTATCATCACAGACAGGGTTACATTGAAAGGTGACACCAATGTATAGATAACACAGATTTTTACTATTTTTCATAATAGGTAATGACCACAGGTCACCCTCTCCTTTTCCTTAAATAATGACTTCTTTCGAGGTCACAGAGCATGCCGAGAAAACTCACCTATAGAGTCAGCTTCCCTTTATGGGATTCTATGGATGTAACTGTTTAAAGGGGTTATCCCACCATACTGCTTGGCTGTACTTGGAACATTCATTGACATTAATGGGAGAGTACCAACCAACTTCCCATTCACAACAGAGGGGATTTTTGGTTTAATCTTGAGATAGGTGTGGGTTCTAGAGCTGGGACCTGCACCTGTCACACATTTCCAATCAGTATATCCAATCAATGTGTATAATGGGACAATCTTGTGAACTTGATCATGGTGTCACAGCTTTTTAGGTATGTATATGTAGCTGCAGCTGCTTCAGTTAGAAGCAGCTGAGGAGAAATGGCTGCCCCTATAATCATATATAGAAAA
The DNA here is from genome assembly GCA_025379985.1 of Phyllomedusa bahiana. Classification (NCBI taxonomy): domain Eukaryota; kingdom Metazoa; phylum Chordata; class Amphibia; order Anura; family Hylidae; genus Phyllomedusa; species Phyllomedusa bahiana. The sequence continues at coordinate 61,719 of JAODAL010015812.1, forward strand.
TAGAATTTAAAAAAAAATCTACCATCAAAAATAAAGACAGCTTAGAAAAAAAATATGGATCATTATTTGCTTTTAAGTAGAAAAAAAAAATATTGTTGATATGTTCCCTTTAAAGTTTTTTGCTACATCTGCAGTTTAACAGATTGTTGAAATGCCAAAACAGGAATAGCTATACTCATTGGTGTCGTCATCATTCATAACTTACTCTTTTATTAAACCAGGTATCATATCAGTACAGTAGTTCTAGAAATATTATGAAGATGTCTGCTGCACAGCTGAGGATTCCAAGTTCATTACATAACATGTTATGTTCTGCTGTGCAGAAGCCCCATTCTCTCTTTGCAGTCCCTTATATTGCTGTCCATGGTCCTGATTTGTAAAAAACCTTTACACTATAAAGTATGTGACTGGTAGTTTATTCTGTATTGTTTTATTTTGTGTGGAGCAGCTACTAGTATCGCTTATGATGTTTTGTAAGGCTAACCAGTATTTCCTCATTGTGTTAATAAATGTGTCTATGGTACTATTATTTTTAATGAATTAATCAATAAACCTGACTTTTCTTGTGTAGGGCCCTGTTTACATCCATTTTAGACTTAAAGGGGTTTTTCCAGGACGTGCCTTATCTGCTAAGAAGGAAATGTAAACAAGCCACGCTGAGCTAAGAGAGACAGAGACACAGCCAGAGCACAGAGCCATGCATAAGGGATCTTGTGAAATGTTCAATCAAATAATCAAACTACATCTAGTGAATTCTGTATACAAAAGACAACACCTTTTCTCCACAGCAGCTTGAAAGCTTCTTCATGTTCTCTGTCATCAGATAAACCAGGGATCTACTCAGATAATCACACTACAACTAGTGGATTCTGTATACAAAAGACAACATATTTCTACCTGGTGCCTTGAAAGCTTCTTCAGCTCCCTCTCATCAGATAAGAAGTGTTCTCTGCGCAAGCCCATCCAGCAGCTCTTGTTAGGTCGTATCTAATAGAAGCTTTTAAGTAACTAAGGGCAGGTAAGGCAGCCTGTAGCTCTCTCAGACTGCAATTTTTGTAATCACATATATTTAGAAAAGTGATTAAATACCCATTTGGAGGATCCCACATCAACATTACATCGTGACAAAACCCCTTTAAACGTTCTACTAGGAGCCTCCTTCAAAGACTGCACCATCTAACAGGAAAAGCAGCACTGGTATTACCTCAGTGGACCCCATGAACCCCATTATAACAAGATTTGTCGGGATATAATAGTGTGCATTGTGCAGAGGATCCAGCACAGCATTAAAGGGGTTTTCTCACCATGCAGTTTCACAGTCACAGCCAGCTTTAGACTAACACATTTTGTTCAGGCTGTGGGTGGATTTAAAGCAGTAATTGACACATGACCTCTGCTGTTCCTAGCTATTCCTGTTAAACTGACATGACGGCAGAAAGCATCTATGCATTTATAAAGTGTAGTACACAAGACTTCAGAGGTCCAAAGGGTGGAAGCTTGTACTTCAGTTAGGCAAACAAACTCAGTTGATAGAGATAAGACCCTGCATGAAGTGACTCACCATTGTCAAACTGACTGACAGAAGTTTGGATCAATAAGATAAGAGATAGAGGAGAGAGAGAGGTGGTCGGTAACCAAGAGTAACTTAAAATCAAAGCAGGAATATATTTAGTAATTGTCTTCATTTACCTTTCCCTACATGTCAAAAGCTAATCATTGTGGTGAGAAAACTGCTTTAAGGTTTCCATTATAAACAGAAGCCACAACACTGATGTGGACAGAGCCTAACATATCAATTCTCGGTTACAGTTTACTGAATAGCATATGTAGGTCTAATATGTGAGATAATAAACAATAAAACAAAATACAAGTTTATCAAATACATTACATAATATATTCATTGTATGCAGTCAGTAACCTGCATAGTAATTGATATAAGATATATCAAGAATATAACCTAGACACAAAAAGTTAATATACAAAAAATCTAATATACAATGGTGATTGAAGGTTTGCATAAATTTTACCTAAATCTCCATCAGGTTTTCAGACAAATCCTAACGGTATAGAAAAGAAGAATCAAATCAAATAAATGAGTCAAAACTATTTGAAATAATGATTGATTTATTTATTGAGAAAAAATGGTGAAATATTCCATATCTGTGAGTGGCAAAAGTATGTGAATGTTTAAGATTAGCATGTAATTTAAAGATAACATTAGACAGATAATCTAGTCATTGGGCTGATAGCAGATGTGAGTTGGCAAACTGTTTTATTTAAAGAACTGGGATCTATGAACGTCTTATATTCACAACACAATTTTATGGAATTCTATCATGGTGTGAGCAAAAAATATTTTTGAGGACCTCAGATAAAGAGTTGCAGATCAGGTTGGAAAAGGTAAGAAATCATCTCTAAAGAGTTTGTATTCCACCAATCCAAAGTTATAGCAATTGTGTATGAATGGTGGAAATTCAAGACCATTATTTCTTTCCCCAGGAGTGGTTGACCAACAGAGATCATACCAAGAGCAAGGTGTATAATGGTTCTTGAGGTCACAAAAGAATCCAAGGTAAGATCTAAACTACTAAAAATCTTTTTTGAATTAGTTTATGTTAATGTTCAAGAGTTCACCATCAGGAGAACACTGAACAAGAATGGTGTGCATAGCAGGATTGCTAGGAGAAAACTCTTGGGACGACATATATGAATTTGAATGAGTACTTTTTTTTTTACTTGGCGCCGACACTCCAGTTCTAAATAGATATAGAAGAGTGTAGAATACGACAGTATGAATATTTTTGGCGCATTACATAGAGCTTAATGCGCCAAACTTTGTATGGGCATAGAGTGCAATGCACCAAACTTGGCGCACTAAACTCTTTGTAATGCTCCAAAAATCTGTCGTATTCAACACACTCATAATCTCAAAATCCGAGCACTGAAACATTAAGAGGGCGATATGTATGAATTCGAATGCGTACTTTTTTTTTACTTGGCGCAGACATCACAGTTCTAAATAGATATAGGAGAGTGTAGAATACGACAGATTTTTGGCGCATTACATAGATCTTAGTGCGCCAAGTTTGGCGCATTACACTCTATGCCGATTCAAAGTTTGGCGCATTAAGATCTATGTAATGCGCCAAAAATCTGTCTATTCTACACTCTCCTATATCTATTTAGAACTGTGGTGTCGGCGCCAAGTAAAAAGAAAAGTACGCATTCGAATTCATACATGTCGCCCTTGTTCTCCAAGCAGAACATTGCTATCTGACTGCAGTTTGCTAAGGATCACCTGGACAATCCAGAAGGTTATCTGAACAATGTTTTGAGAACATTGAGACCAAAATAGAACTTTTTGGCTTAAGTGAGAAGTATAATATTTGGTGAATGGATAACACTGCATTTTACATAAAACCTCATAACATCCATTAACCCTTTAAGGACCCAGCCTCTTTTGACCTTCCTGACACAGCCCTATTTTTGAAATCTGGCATGTGTCACTTTATGTGAGAATAACTTTTTGACACTTTTACCTATCCATGTGATTCAGAGAATGTTTTCTCGTGACACATTGTGCTTTAAGTTAGTAAGAAATTTTGATACATACAATCCTTGCTTGTTTGTGAAAAATATCAAAATTTCATGAAATTTTTGAAAAATTTGTCATTTTGAAAGTTCCAAAATTTCTGCATGCAAGACAGATAATTATTCACCACACAATAGTTTATAACTAGTATCTACCATATGTCCACTATAGGTTGGCATCATTTTTTACGACATAGAGGGCTTAGAAATTTAGTAGTAATTTCTCACATTTTCAAGAAAATTTGCAATATAAATTTTTTTAGGGACCACTCCAGTTCTGACGTGGCTTTGAAGGGCCTGTATGTTAGATACCCCATAAATGACTCCACCTAAGAAACTAGACTCCTTGAAGTATTTACAACAGTGTTTACGAAGTTTGTTACCCCTTTAGGTATTTCAAAGACATTAAAGCAAAGGGGAGGTGAAATTTCAAAATTTCACTATTTTTGCAGATTTTCAATATTTATGCATTATTCACTGGAATACGGTAAATGTGACCAGGTAAATCCAATGAAATATCTATTCCCCCAGGTCTGCCGTTTTTAGAGATATCCCATATGTGGCCCTAGTGCATTATTTGGCTCAACCATAAGCCCCAGAATAGGAGGTGCACCTACTGGAGTCTGGGGTCTCATTTTCAATACGATTTTATTTAGGCACCATTTCAGATTTGAGGACACCCTAAGGTGCTAAAACTTAATAAACACCCCTAAAAAGACCCCATATTGGAAACTACACCCCTTAAGGAATATATCCGGGGATGCAATGAGTATATAGACCCCACAGGTGATTCACAAATTTTTTGTAGCATTAGGCTGTGCAAATTAAAAAAAAAATGTTTTTTTCCAATAATCTGCAATTTTAGCTTAAAATGTTTCATATTTACATGGAATCCTGGAAAAAAGAACCCCAAAATTTTGTTACGCACCTTCTTCCAGGTTCGGCAATACTTTACATGCAGTTGTAAACTGCAGTTTTGGCGCATGGCCGGGCATACAAGGGAGGGAGCGCTATTTGGCTTTTGGAACGCAGATTTCGGTGGGGCCATGTCACATTTGCAAAGCCCCCAAAGTAGCAGAACAGGTGAAACCTTCCAGAAGTGGCCCCATTTTGGATTCAAAACCCTTAAGGGATGTCATCTAGGGGTGTACTGTGCATTTTGGGTTCACAGGTGTTCCATAGTTTTTTTTAGCATTGGGCCATGAAAATGGGTGGAAAAAATGCAGTTCGGTCATTGTTTTTTGGGTTTCAATTTTACAGCGTTCACCGTGCAGTGTAAATGACAGGATAACTTTACTATGTGGGTCGGTACAGTTACAATGATAGAAATTTTATATTGTTTTTTAATGTTTTATTACTTTTACACAATAGAAATATGTCTATAAAATTTTTTATGTTGCCCTATTCTGACAGCCATAACTTTTTTATTGTGCTGTGTGCAGAGCTGTGTATGGGCTTGTTTTTTGTGGGATGAGTTGATGTTTTTATTGGTACCATTATGGGGTGCATATGATGCTATGTTCACTTTTTATAAAGGTTTTTGTGAGACGTTTTGAACAAAATACAGCAATCTTGGTAGTGTTTTTTATTTTTATTTTTTACAGTATGCAGAGCTGTGTAAGGACTTTTTTGTGCGGGATGAACTGACGTTTTAATTGTTACAACTTTGGCGTTTATAGGAGTTTTTGATCGCTTTTTATTCCATTTTATGTGCTGCGGTATGAACAAAAATCTTAATAATGTGATTTGTTTTTTTTTGTTTTTTTTTACAGTGTTCAGCGTACGAGTTAACTAGCATGACAGATTTATAGGGCAGGTAGTTACGCATGCGGCGATACCAAATATCGGTACTTTATTTATTTTTTATCTTTTTTGGGGCGATTGCCGTTTGTAAAGGGGAAAAGGGCGGTGTACGTGTTTTTATTTTATTTTTCGTGTTTGTGTTTTACTTGTTTTTCACTTTTTTTACTTTTTCACATTATTTTTTTACTTTTCCCCATAGGGGATTTGAATGAGAGATCTTCAGATCCCTCATTCAATAGGAATCAGTACATAGCTTGTGGCTGTGTACTGGTTCCTATGGCAACGGCCGGGCATCGTGACGTCACAGACAACCCGGAAGGCATTCTATGCCTTCCGTGCTGTCTGTCAGAAGGCAGGAGCTGCACGGATCGCGCGATCCGTGCAGTTGCTGCCGCCGACAGAGACGCAGGAGGAGATCGCTCCTCCTGCGTCTCTCTTAATTATTGCGACCTGTCGGTCGGGATAATTAAGGGGTTAACCGGCCCCCTCGGAGCGATCTGGGGTTGGGGCCGACGCTGCAGGATGTCAGCTGTAATAAACAGCTGACATACCGCGCCGATCGCACGAACTCTACTTTAGAGTTCGCACAATCCTCAGGACGCATGCATACGTCCAGGTGCGTGAACCCCCAAACGACCTGGACGTATGGATACGTCCAAAGTCGTTAAGGGGTTAAATACGGTGGTGGTGGTGATATCATGGTTTGGGCTTATTTGCTGAATTTGGGCCAGGGCAGCTTTCCAACATTGATGGAATAATGAATTCTTAGTTATACCAGCAAATTCTAAAGAAAATTTTCAGGACATATGTCCATGAGCTGAATCTCAATAGGACAGAGTCATGCAGCAGGACAATGATCCGAAGCATACAAGTCATTTTACCAAAGAAAGGTTAAAGAAGAATAAAGTTTAAGTCTTGGAATGGCCAAGTCAAAGTCCTGAGCTTCATCCAATAGAAATTCTGAACTGTGCTGAAACTAATCAACTAATAGTAGACGTTAATTGTTATTGACACACTAGTAATCATATCAGATACTAAAAACAAAGGTTTACATATTTTGCCACTCACAGATATGTAATATTGGATTGTTTACCTCAATAAATAAATGACCAAAACTAATATTTTGACTCAATGTTGTGAAAACCTGATGTAGTTTTAGGTCAAATTTATGCTGAAATATAGGAAAATTTGGAAGAATTCACAAACGTTCAAGCACCACTGTGTTTGATTGTATTCAGATCTGGCATATAAAGTAATATCAATGAAGCAAAACAAAGTGCAAGTGTATTACATTTATGCATTAGGTAATTAAATAAGTGGCATCACTTTATATGCTGCTATCATCAGTTCTGGTCCCATAAGTGTAGGTGTTCCAATATTAGGCTGCAGGGCTGCATAGAATTAAGATTTATACCACTGCCCTACAAAATGTACTAGTGTCAAATTGCTACCCCATGTACTATGAGTAATTCTGATATATAAGTCGACATAAGGCCGATGTACAGTTGAAACCAGAAGTTTACATACACAATATAAAAAGACACATCTGCCTGTTTTTCTCACTACCTGACATGAAATCAGAATAAACCTTACCTGTTTTAGGACAATTAGGAACCAAAATTATTTATATTTGCCAAATGCCAGAATAATGAGAGAAATAATTTTTAAGGCATTTTTATTACTTTCTGCAAACTCCAAAGTTTACATATATTAATTAGTATTTGGTAGCATTGCTCTTAAACTGTCTGACTTGGGTCAAATGTTTTGACAAGATTCTCACAATAGTTGGCAGGAATTTTGGCCCATTCCTCCTGACAGAACTGGTGTAACTGAGCCATGTTTGTAGGTCTCCTTGCTCGCATCTGCCTTTTCAGGTTTGCCCATAAATCTTCAACAGGATTGAGATCAGAGCTTTGTGATGGTCACTCCAAAACATTGACTTGGTTATCATTAAGCCACTTTGTAACCAGTTTGGCAATATGCTTTGGGTCATTGTCCATTTGGAAGACTCATTTCTGCCCAAGCTTTAAAGGGGATGTATCACTTCATCAGTTCGGCTGTTTTCTTGTAGCTTGATTTTCTCAGTTCCTGAAATCCAGGGGCGTTTCTTCCCCTCCCAGCTGAGTCTTTCTTGACTGAAGGGGGATGACATCATCCCCCCTTCACTGTTCATGCTCACTCCCGAGTTAGTGTACTCTTCCCCCCCTCTCTGTCTGAGTCCACATGTCACTGTCGTTCCTCTCCCTATGCAGTCTTATTTTGTAAGAGCTGTTTACATACCACAGGCCTGCATTCAGTTTAGACAGTCTTCTATGAAATCAGAGCACTGATCTCTTATCCTCTCACAGCTGGAGGTTTGTTACAGTTGAATCCAGTCTTCTATGAACTCATCCAGAGCAGCACAGATCTGTCTCCCTTCTATGTTTATACAAGGCACCGAGGCACAATTCTGCTGTTTTCTGATTGTAGAAGCAGCTGCAGTGTCACTGTGGAGCTGCTGGCTGTGCAGAGTGAAGTGTTGGCGGCCCCTTATTCTGAGTGAGAGAGTCAGGAATGCGCTCTCCGGTGAATACGACCGGGGGCCAAACAGAATGTAAATTAGTAGAGCCGGCAGCCAATGAAATGAAAGGAGGTGGGATCCGACCAGCGCTGGGGAACAGTGTTTACAGAAAATTAAGATACGGCAGACTGTGAAAACAAGACAGCTTTGCTAATGACATTCAATGGCAAAGTTGCTTGTTTTCAAAGTTGCTTGTTTTGTTGTCCCCTTATCCTGAAGACCATTTAATGAAATGATACAACCCTTTAACTTCCTGGCTGATGTCTTGAGATGTTGCTTCAGTTTTGCCATATGTATGGAAGCTGTTTAAGTCTAAAACTCACTTTTTTGCCCTTAGTAACCTAGACCTAAACAGTTTTCATACATGTTGCCCATAATCTCTCTTTGCAGAAAGTAATAAAAATGCCTTAAAAATTTTCTCTCATTTTTCTGGCATTTTACAAATAAAAATAATTTTGGTTCCTAATTGACCTAAAACGTGTAAGGTTTATTCTATGTCAGATAGTGAGAAACACATGCATATGTGTTTTTTTATATGTGTACATAAACTTCTGGTTTCAACTGTATGCTATTTTTTTTGCATGGATGTATAAGCAAACATTCATGGGAATTAACTGAAATAAGGAATTGACTTTCTATAGTATTCAATTGTCGATAAGCTCATGGAATACAGTAGGCAGTAGTTTAAATACATACAAAAACTACAATATGCTATCCAAAATTTAAAATTTCCATATATCTATTAACCTGACCATGTGACAAATGTAAAGATTCTGGAAATCATCTGCAATCATGCGATACAATTATGCCATTTTCAAGGACAAACAGAAAGAAATTTAGCCAGGGATATCTGTAAAAAGGATCAAATGGAAAAAATGAGATGTAAGGATACAATAATTCTGCTTGAAAATGAGCCTTAATATACCTGATATCAAATAATTGTTACATTTTTTCTTTTAACTCCATCTGTACTAGTTTTCCAATGCTCATATGTGTATTCATTGAGCAGTTCATTGAGCTGGTTTTATCTCTGTGTAGCGAGTAGAACTTGACTATTGTGGAGCAAATTATTCCTTTCTAGGGTCACTTCAGACGTTATAAATTGCAAAGTCATGCACATACGCTACAAAATCCCTGACGGCAAAATACTAGATTAATGGCTCTTTAACTGCAGCCACTGCAGTGGAAAGGGACATGGGAGTTGTTATTTAAGCTTCAGTACATAAAGGTTAAAAAGCAATATAACTAAATAAAGGAAAAAAACTAACAATATTGGGGTGAGTTAAATTTAACACATAGTATTAAAGCAAATATGAATCAGGACTCAGTCAGGTGATAATCTGAATGAATGGGGCTTCCATCTAGCACAGTAGGAAAATACTTTTATGTGTAAAGTGTTTTTGTTTCATATTGTCATATGATTATTCAAAAACACAACATGTGCTTTCGATGTTCTTTAAAACTGTGTTAATATTCTGTAGATAATTATTTGCAACTTTAAAATTTTTGGATGATTAAAAAGGGAGAACTATGGTTCTTTCAGACGAATATATATATTTTTTCCTTTTTTTTCATGTATACCTATATGCTTCTATGGTTTTCCTTCACAAGTTTGTCCAAAATTTCTAAATACATATATTTTATAGTCCAAATTGCAACAAATTATTAAAGGTGTTGTCCAGAAATTACCAAAGCTCGTTGGTATGCTGGGATATGATTAAAAATAGAAAAAAGAGACATACCCACCTCTGTAACGCTCCTGTTCTGTCCTGGTGGCCGCCCAGTTCATCCCTGGTGCACAGTGCACTTCATCGTTCACGTGCTATGAGCAGCCAATCACAGACCATATGTCATGTGCACATGAGCGATCTGGACTGTGATTGGCTGCACATAGCATGTGAACGATGGACGTTCACTGTGCAGACAGGATGTATGGGCCGGCGACTAGGACAGAACAGGAGCGTTACGGAGGTGAGTATACTTCTTTTTGTCTATTACTTCTCGTTCCTCAGCAGACCAACGAGCTTTTGTAAGTCCCGGACAAACCCTATATATATATATATAAGTCCCGGACAAACTAATATATAAATCATAGACTAACATGCCCTTAGGAACCAGGTGATGCTTTTTTCTGAGACGATATAGAAAGCGTATTAATGGAAGTGTATTTATTCCTTCAAAAACCAGATAGTAAGATGGTGATCAAATAAAAAAGAACTACTGTATTGTCACGGGTCGCGCCACAGCCCGTTCATTTGGCCTCAGTCAAGCTTGTTTACCTTGTCCATGTGCTATGTGGCATCTCTCCTCCTCCAAGTCCAATTGACCTTCCTGTCCTTCTGCTTCTTCCAAGGGTACACCTCTGCTCACTCTCCAGGATTTAAAGGGCCAGCATAAAGGCTAATCTATGTCCATCCGTTTTAAGGGCTCCTCTCCCTTTTTTACTTTGCCAGGTCATTAGTGTGCTTTGCTAGTGTTCAGATTGCAGTCCAAGTTTTTATTCTCAATATGTAACCTGTGGCTTGTTCCAGACTATCCGATTTGTCTGCTGCCTGCTCTGTCCTTCTGCCTATGACTTGATTTTGTGTGAATTTCACCTGCCCAGAACCCTGCTTGTGACCAGTTGCATCTTCTGTTTTCTTTTCTGGTACCTCACCTGTCCATCAGCTGTCACCCCAGGTGACCACGATAGGGATAGCAACCTGGGAATTCCCTGCAGCGTAGACCAACATCCCTTGTATAAGGAGTTGAAGGGTAGGACCAGGGGACTCCTTAGATTCTGCCCCTCGTCATGGTTCTAAACAAAAGCTCATGGCTGACCCAGTGAATCCACCACCTGTATGTGACACCAATTCACACCTTCCTCTGATCTTTGGTTTCAGTGCTGGGTCTCCCTAGTCTTCTGTTCACTATCTTCTACTTCTGGATGGGATTTGGCCACCTGCAACTCACTGTTTATTTTATAAAGAAAATGGACAACCCCTTTAAGAGGGACAGGGAGATTTGTGTAAAAAGTAGGGACTGTCCCTTCAAATAGAGGCACGCTTGGAAGATTTGTTTGTATCTACTCCCATAGATTGTACTAACTGGAATATAATAGGTTATATTTGTTTATTTCATATTACAAGATGTTACTGGATTTAGATCAACATAGGCTATAAAGACGTTTCTTATTTTTGGACTAATATGGCAGAATTTTAGTTTATAGGCTTAAGGTCTTAAACGGGCTTCAATCACCACTAATACAATGGTCCCTTAAATTACGGGATACAATATTTTCAACAATGGTTGTTCCTGGGACATTGTATGTTGAGTTTGGTTTCAAGATAAATTGTCCTAGACACTGATCCAGCCAATTATCATAAATATTTTACTTGTACAACATCTGTGTTAGTGAACTGCAGGCAGTGATGGGTGGTCTAGTATCACCTCTACAGTACAGTGCGGTACTACATGTCCTGTACTGCTCTTTACATGTGCCAGGCTGAGCGGCTCCTTTAGGCACCAGGTGAGGGCAACATTTTCTTTTTTTTTTGGTACATTGTGTATAAAATACATGATTCAAAGAAGCTCCTGTTGCCAATATTGGAAGGGATTTCCACATTCCAGCAGCTCTTTCTGATTTTTATATGTAAGGATGCGCTTTATATGTACCAGTTATCTGAGTAACTTTCTTTAATTTTAATTTTGCAATACATCTCAGAACCAGTTACCAGTTTTCCATAGAACTATGGTTTCAACATTTAATGGTTGTCCTGGAAAAAAATAATATTGTATGTTGAGGGATTGCTATATATATACATATTCATGTAATTTTTTCACTATCATATAACACTGGAGATCAGGTCAGGAAGCTTCGTTGAACTAGTCATTTAATCATTCACAATTATTTGTGTACAGTCACTGTGCACCTTGTTAACCACAAAATTAAAATTGTAATCTGTACAACATTGTAAAAAAATATTGATGCAAAATGGATGAGTAGTAGCAAGTCATCACTTTAAAAACCCACCTGCATTTATTCTGGATTGTCATATAATATTGATAAACCTTTACTGAATAGTCTATAGCATTACAGGGAGTGCTACTGAAAGAAGACCAGGCAGCTCCAATGACTGCTCAGATGTCCTATAAAATAACAATCCTGGAGAAGCTCTTTTTTCCTTTATTTTGCCCCTCTGCTTATCCTTCTATAAACGTATCCCATTTGTCCCTTTCCTGTTCTGATGATGATAGCAGGGTTAGTTCAGGGACACACACTATTGACAAAGTTAACAGCAGCATCCAGCTCTCGAATTATTCATACATTTCCAGGAGCAATAGCAGGGTAATGGTACAACTCAGAATTACAAGAGAAGGTTCTCCAGGATTGGTGCTTGAAAGAGAAGTTATTATTATTTATTTTGAAGCATCCTCCCTCCAAAGCTCGTTTTAAGCTAGTTAGTTTCTCCACTGGTCCACTACTGTCTTTAGAATCAACTAGTGTGTCTAGTTGTCAAGGTAATGAAAGATCAAGGACTTAAAGGGAACCTGTCACATAGATTATGCCTCCCTTGCTGAGGGCAGCACAAGCTAGTGTCAGACCTGCTGTTTCCAGCGCTGTGTCCCTTATTCTGTAAGATGCTGCAGTTTTAGAGCATTTAATGCTCAAATCTTATTCATGAGCAGGTGTTAGCCCCGCCCACCAAAGGCTAGCCCCGCCCACTGACAGTTATTCACATGTTTATACCTATTCAAAGTAATAGGTTTATCAGTTGTGAGGGGGGTGGGGCTAGCCTCAGGTGGGCGGGGTATGAAAAAAACTGACTCCGACTCTTTACTGGATGAAAACTGCAGATTTGAGCATTAAATACTCTAAAACTACAGCATCTTACAGAATAAGGGACACAGCGCTGGAAACAGCAGGTCTGTCAGTAGCTTGTGCTGTCCTCAACAAGGGGGGCATCACCTATGTGATAGGTTCTCTTTAAGAAACTTTCATGTCCTCTCCTCCCTCGGCATCACGGACTTGGCTCTTTCCTGGATCTCCTCGTACCTCACTGATCGGACTTTCAGCGTCTCTCATTCTCGCTCCACCTCCTCCTCTCGCCCTCTCTCTGTTGGTGTCCCCCAAGGGTCAGTCCTGGGCACACTACTCTTCTCTATCTACACTCTTGGTCTGGGTCAGCTCATAGCCTCACATGGCTTACATTACCACCTGTATGCTGACGATACCCAACTCTACATCTGCGGCCCAGATGTCACTTCTCTACTCTCCCGGATCCCTGACTGTCTGTCCTCCATTTCCTCCTTCTTCTCCTCCTGTCTCCTAAAACTAAACGTGGAGAAAACTGAATTCATTATCTGCCCACCGTCCCCACTCCATCTCTCCACCCGGGATCTCTCTATCACTTTTTAATGGCTACACTCTCTCACCAGCACCACAGTCCGCTGCCTTGGATAATCTTTGACTCCAATCTGTCCCTTCAAACCACACATCCAAACCCTCACCTCTGCCCATCACCTCCACCTAAAAATATTCCCGAATCCGCTCATTTCTTAACTCTGAAAGCACAAAAATGCTTGTCCACGGGCCCTCGGTCATCTCCCGCCTCGACTACTTGCAACATCCTCCTCTGCGTGCCTCCCAGCTAGCACCCTCGCTCCCCTCCCAAACTATCCTTAACTCTTCTGCCCGTCTTATCTACCTCTCTCCTCGCTACTCCCTTGCCTCTCCCCTCTGCCAATCCCTTCACTGGCTACCCATTGCCCAGCGAATCCAGTTCAAGCTAGCAACTTCGACCTACAAGGCTCTCCATAACCTCTCTCCTCCATACATCTCTGCCTTAATCTCTAAAATACCCTCCCCTCACGCAACCTCCGCTCCTTACAGGACCTTCTCCTCTGCTCTCCTCTTATCACCTCCTCACACAACCGTCTCCAAGACTTCTCCCGTGCTTCCCCCACACTCTGGAACCCACTGCCCCAACACCTCAGACTCTCCCCCTCTCTCACCGGCTTCAAAGGTAACCTGAAAACCTACCTCTTCAGGATTGCCTATAACCAACATTAGCTGTGTTGCACTGCTCCGCCCCACAAACATGTCTGCCCCTCACCTTCTGTCTCCTCACCCCTTCCCTGTAGATTGTAAGCCCTTGCGGGCAGGGACCTTTCTCTCTCTGTACCAGTTGTTAGTCACTTATTGTCACATTGCAATTGTTTGACCAATGCTATTTATGTACCCGCCTGAAATGTACAGCGCCCTGGAATCAAGGGCGCTCCAAAATAAATGATAATAATAATAATGTTTGGTTGAGTCAAAGTTGTGTGTTAATGTGGAAGTCAGGAGGAATAGCTGTCAGTTGACTGAGCGTTGAGCTTTCTGTTATCTGTAGTGTTAGGAGCCATTACTTGATTAAAAGAGTTGTCTAGCAATTCCCTCCCCCCCAAAAAAAAAATTCTTAGATTTTTGTGTGATGTTCTCCATGCTCATTTAGACAATATGTCTGCAGTATAAAACCTCCTTTCTCTGCAGCAAAGCAGCAGCTTTTTTGTTTAATGCTGTTTTCCTTTGTCCTGTAAAACGACAAACGCTGATATCCTTAAGAGTATGTTCACAGGGCAGCTGTGTGTTTGGCTGCGTTTTGGCTGCAGCAGGATCGCACCCTATAGTTTTAAATAGGGCGTCTGCTGCATCTTTGAATGGATCCAAAAGACGCATCACAAAGACGCAAGTAAACACACATCGGCGATCATCACTCGTCTGAGCACTGATGCGTGTTTTACATTGCAAGTAATGTAAATCACACTGCACATTGTAAGATGCATGTTTGGGTCCATTTAGAAGGATCCAAACACGCATCTAGTAACATATGTTCACATGGACAGAACACGCCATGTGAACATACCTTAACTGTGCTTTGTCTATCTTCCTTCCTTCCAGACTCAGTGCATGCCCCTGTTTTCACCCATATGGTAAAAGCTTTAAGGTTTAGGAGGCAGGACTATAGTGATGTGGATTCAAAGGCTAGCCTGGAAAAAGCAAAATCTGTTTTGTTATATGATCTTTTGGGCTTGACACAGATATTTTTGCTGTGTTCTGAAATACAGTATACACTAAGCTTCCTTTCAGCAAACAGATAATGTAGAACTGCAGAAAGCTCACAAACAATGAAATAACAGTATATTACAAAAGTGGATAATTATGCAAAAGATATTATTCAGAAAATATTTTTTCACTGGAAAACCCCTTTACTTTATTTCTGTAGTATATCACATGTTCTCATTATAACAGGGAATACACTTTAAAAGGGTTGTCTTGCTACCAGGATTGCTTTTTATATTAAAGATCTTGCAAAAACAAGTCACTTTGCAATATGTGTCCATTAACCGTATCCAACCTATTCTGGGATATTTCCTTTAACTTTAACCTGTGAAGAACTAGCTAATTTTGGGTTAAGAATCACATTTTCTTTATTGTCACTTTCCAGAGACATATTTTTTTTGTTTTTTACGAGGTGATTATCATTTTTAATGGCATCATCTTTGGGTATATATAATTTATTACCATGCAGCACAAATAAGTTTGTTTTATGACATGGGTTTATCACCAAATATTCATTTTTTTTGGCAAACTATTTTCAAAATATAAAATTATTTTATTCAATAAGAAAAGAAGTGATTTTTATTCTTTTGTTGGGGATATTTTTATTAATTAACAAGTGTGAGATGAGGTACAGATAGGCATAGAAAAAATACCTGTCAGATACCGATTAAAGAACCTGGTCGGTATTTTATCATCTTTTCAATGGTTTTGGGGGACGGGTCTGTCCACAGTTTGTGGATTCACCCGTCCCCCAAGTCATTGATTAGTACACCTTCTGCCTGAACACCGGGCGGAAGATTGTGCATGTTTCGAGTTTTTCGAAATGCCGGCGGTGTGAAAATCCATCAAGTAGAAGAACCGTGGGCGGATTTTTTATTAAATTCTATGGGGATGGTTGACAGACTGAAAACCATGCCATGTGGATGTACCCATACGAAGGAGGAATAAAACTTTGTTCCCTCTTACAAAGTTACTGTAGTCATAGTGGCAGGAAATTACAGGTATCATATAATCTGTTAGCAACAGCCTGTTCATTAGGTTTGTACCGTGCAAAGCAGAATGATCTTCTTCTACTTCGATATTGATATGGAATTAAAACTCCATCTTAACCCTTGTTGTGCCGGTTTCCAAATTCATGTGTAGCAAAAAAAATTTACACCTGACACCTGTAGATTCAGATTCCTTCTTTCTCTTTATTTAAGTTCACAGATACAGGTTACAGATACAGATACAGGTTTTTATACAGGTGCTCAGAGGCACGGTAACAGCATCATCATTACTTCATATTACAACTAGAACAACCATTTTCCATATACAGAGCTATGTAAGGCCTTTTCTTGCTGGATGAACTGTCATTTTAATTGGTACCACTTTGGAGTTTATATGAGTTTTTGATCGCTTTTTATTCAATTTTATGTCCTGTGGGATGAACAGAAATCGCAATTCCTTGATTGTTTTGTTTTTTTACAGCAGATTTATAGAGTAGGCTGTTACGCTCGTGGCGATACCAAATATTGTGTACTTTATTTTGTATCTTTTTTGGGGCAATTGGCGTTTGTAAAAGGAAAAGGGGAGTGTACGTATTTTTATTTTACTTTTTGAGTTTCACTTTTTTTTTACATTTTCACACTTTTTTCACTTTTCCCAATAGGGGAATTGTATCAGTAATGCAATGCATTGCGGGGCATGGTGACTCACAGACAGTCCGGGAAGCAGCAATTGTTGTGCCGACAGCAGAAGTTCTCTTCCCTGCAGCTAATGGGTTAATCACCTGCGGCCGGGTGATGTGTTATGAGGCCAGTGGTAATATACCACTGTTCCCATGTCGCAATCATGCAGGGCTCGCTTGTGAACCTGCATGATGTGCAGGTTGTACCAGTAGATCCATTTGCAGGAACGCTCTTCCCACTAGGACATACAGGTAGGTCCAATGTCGGGGTTAATGGGGTTAATGGTTGCTGTAAGACTACTATAGGGCAGTAAATAAGGAGCGTGTGTCAGTTTACTTTTCAAGATTATCTGTTGTGTGTGTAGAACTATTTCTGACCAATATGTAATGTGTATATGGCATTGTTCACCAGTTTTCCTCTGTGCAGGCTTTATCTTTAATGCTGAGTCTACCTTAAATTAGCAGGTTGGACACTGACTACTATGATGTCTCTCATTCACTAACAACCACCCGGATGGTTGGTAGGCAGAGGTAGGTGACAGACTAGGGTGCCACCTCTCACATGTCAGAAGGGGGACTCAAGGAGGTATGGAGTGGGATTTTAAACTGGGCCGCTTCATACACAGTGGCTGTTAGTTAAACTTTATAAAAATGGAACCTCCATTAGAAAAGTTTTGGGGCCAGTGCATGTTTCAGAGACTATTGTGTCATCAGTGCTTAGTCAAGCCCACATATTTACTGTTTATTCCCAAAAAATTGTTAATGATTTAAACTGATGACAATCGTCTAGAACACCCAAAAAATAGCTCACTGACTTTCAGGTCAAATACCACCTCTGGGCAACAATACATTGAACAGGCAATGACTACACTAAGTTCGGGTGGACAACAAGGTATCTTGAAATGATCATAAGACACAACATGTGTTTCTGAATACGCTTTCCAATCGTGGCTAGCAATGTAGTAAACCTCCAAATCCGGCTCTTGTGATACGAGTAATCTTTACTATAGTGCTCCAAAGGTTACAGCAGTCCGAACAAAACGTAAAAAGCGCTAACCCGCTGAAATGATAAAATCTCAGCAAAGAATACTCCAATGCTGAAATATTATGTCATTATAAGAGATATTGGGTAAGATAAACCAATTCTCGAGTCCCTTTGAGCTCCTGTAATACATAGTATGCTTAAAACTAAATTACATCCAAATAGAAAAATACACCCTTCACAAATGATTAAGTTTTCCATAAGTAGAGGTGCAGCTTTATACAGGTTCCCCACAACCTATTTAAATATATAATCCAATAGAAATAGTAAAGACCTCAATAACAGAATAGAGATTCTTTTTACCAATATATATCAAATGGAGTTTTACTTTTCTCACCTTCCATACACAACACTGTGTGCCACATGTATGAAACTGTTTTTAGGTCTAAATCTCACTCTTTTGCCCATAGTAACCGATAGGCAAAAAAGTGAGGTTTAGACCGGAACAGGGTCATACATATGGCCCTTTGTGTCACAGTGGCATCACAAAATTCACATATTGTATATCTTTTAGAGATTAAACCAGTTTTTCTATTGTTGTCATTCCGTTATAGGCAGTGTTCCAACATTATTTCATAAACGTCTCCAAAGCGTTGGGGGAAGCAATTATGTCCAAGCAATGCATTAGCAGTATCAGTATCCTTCATTTGTAGACGAGGGGCGACATGTATGCTTTTTGGTGTTAAGACGCCAATTTCTATGCACATAACAATAGTTTAGAATGCGTCTGATTTATGAACTCGCTGTATTGCGAGTCATAAATCAGGCGCATTCTTGCGCTAAGATGACATTTCTGGCTCAGGTGAATCACTTTGAAAGGGTTTGCCGTTCCACAATAAGGGCCCAAAATTGCCGTACTGAAGTTATAAATCATACTTGTACGGTCTATGCCCCCCCCGCCTCCCGTTTTTGCCCCCCTGAAATCAGCGCTTTTCAATGTCCGCAGGCCGCTCGAATGGCCCTGATACGGGCATACGGGTGAGAAAAAACTTGCGAAGGGGGCTGCGCTAGATGTTGGCTGAAAAGATGCCAACTTCTGACGACCCCCGTTTCATACATCTTCCCCCCGAGTGTCTATCCCGCTATGCTTGGCAAAGGGGCATGGTTCCCCAAAATGTAGCAGGATAGACACCTCATCTACGAATTAAAGATACTGCTAATGCATTGCTTGCGCACAATTGCTTACTCTAAGGCTTTGGAGATGTTTATAAAATAATGTTGGAACGCTGCCTATAACGAAACAGTAACAATGGAACAACAGGTTTAATCTGTAAAAGATATCTGTGACTTTTGTGAAACCAAATGGGGGGGGGGGACACAAAAGGGGCCCCGTATAAACTGTTAGGTCCTAAAACTTACTCTTTTTGCCCTAGTAAACCCATGGGAAAAAAATGGTTTTAGACCTAAACAGTTTTTTATACATGTGGCCCAAAAATGTTTGTATATGGGAAATTGAAAAAAAAAATATTTATTGGCAAAAAGAATCTTTATTCTATTATTGTTATTGCATCTTTACTATTTCTATTGGACTATAAAACTAAATTGCAGCCATTGTATAGAATGCTCAAATGCTGAAATATTATGTCACTACCCTGTTTCCCCGAAAATAAACAGGCTTTTTATTAATTTTTGCTCCAAAGACAGCAAACTTTTTTTTTTAGGGATTTTTTTTTTTTCATGAACAATAATTCACTTTATTTTCAACAAACATCAACATATATTTAAAATACGTATGATTTCATCACAAACATACATAAGCACCAAACTTTTAATTGTATAAAAAAAATCACCATGTCTTTTTTTCGGGGGAAAAAGGGGATCAAGATATTTGGGCAAGGGGAAAACCAACCAAACCCTTTCAGCACCTGTAATATACATTATGCTTTAAACTAAATTGCAGCCATTGTAGAGCAGTGAAAGTGCCTTCATGCTGTCACCACCAGGTCTGTATTCTTAATGTAAGATGTATGCGGGTACATATATGCCAATTTAAAATTGGGATGATAAATTTAAAATTTAAGTTTTTAAAGTAACAAATTTTTTAAATAAATTTGTAATTTTAAAACCCGGAGGATAAATTTACTTTTGGACTAATTTTCCAAGCTATATGCCAAAAGAACATACAAACATATTGAAAATCTTACATACTTCTCTTTAATTTTGTTATATAGATAAATATACAAACAAAGAAAAACATGCTCTAAATGAAGAAGCATCAATTTGCCTTGCAGGCAATGTCAGCTATGTACTTTAGGACCACGCCCTTTCCATGGCTGGCATTCATGTCAGGTGTGTGTAATTTATTCAGAGCATGAAAGTAATGAGAAAAGAATAATGAATACCTTAATCATGTGAAGATACACATACATTGTGAATGATTGAGACAAACAGGGAGGACAAAGCTTTACATAGTGCACTTACTACACAGGATCTCTATCTTTAGAGGTTATACTCAACTTCAACACTAATTTACCACCAGTCTAGACATAATCTACCGTAAAAAGTGACAAACTGTGCAAACATATCACTCTTATTATCTTACAGTGGTTGTAAGCTACATTGGACATTGTAGTCCAGAGCTTCATTCAAGATCCTTCTGGTTGTTGTTATTGAAAACAGTCAATAAGCTTGTAGACAGACACATCCTCAACTTTCTAGCTGAGCTCCCATATTGCAGCGAGATAGTACCTGATATAAAGGTGAAACAAACTGAGTGCTTGGTAGCCACTAATTTAGAAAAAATGTTAAGAAATTCTAGCTCTGAAGCCTGAAAAATTGTCAATACAACTCTGGATAATAAGGCTGCGTCTACACGACAGAGTGTAAAATACTGGTCGGAGTTTAATTAGAATATGACTGGTATTTTACAGTCAGTTATAATTTCTTGTCAAGCTTTGTGCTGTGGGTTTAGGATTTCGGGCAGCCCGGATTTGAAATCCAACCTCAGAAAATCTGAGCTGTGGATTTTCTATTGCAGTCTATGGGGATAGTTTACAGTTGGATTTTTGCAGATTCTAAATACTGAATCCACTTTAAAATCAGACTGTAAACCAGACCTGTGGAGACGTAGCCTAATAAGGCTATAACTGGGGATCAGCACAAATGTAATCCATTTTTATGTAGATTGATTTCTTAGGCATCTCCAAAATGATTTG
>JAODAL010015813.1:0-82618 GCA_025379985.1 Phyllomedusa bahiana
CCCAAAACATCTCCCCTGGTGGACCCCCAAAAATCAACTCCACTGGTGGGTACCAATAATCATCTCCACTTTGGGGGCCCCCAAAATCAACTCCAATGGTGGCCCCAAGAATCAACTCCCCTTGGGGGGGCCCCCCCGAATCAACTCCCAGTGGACCTTTAAGAAATTTATCCCCCTTTTGGCCCCAAGGAAACAACCCTCCAACTGGGGGGAAAAGGAAAAAATCAACTCCACTGGGGCCCAAGAAAACAACCCCCAAAGGTGGGCCCCCCAAAAATCCCAAATCCACTGGTGGGCCAGAAGAATCATCTCCACGGTGGGCCCAAGAAACAACTCCACTGGTGGGGCCCAAAAAACCCAAATCCCTGGGGGGCCCCAAGAAATTTAACTCCCCTGGTGGCCCCAAAAAATCAACTCCAATGGGGGCCCCAAGAATTTAAACCACTTGTGGAACCCCCCATGTGATATCTAATCAACCCATTGCTTTAAATCATACTAACCCAAAGATATATTTGGGTTTTAATGCCAGAAAAGATTTCCCCTCAAACAAACATAAACCCGAATTAAAAATATTTTACCCTCATATAAAGGGAACGTTTTCTTTTTATAATTCAGCAAAATGGAAGAACAAAAAAGTAAAATAACAAATTCGTTGCTCCACATCCTCAGAACATAAAGAAGAGCAACCAAAATGCTGATAGAGGAGGGTGAGCTCTTGTATTAAAAAAGGGTTTTTAAAAGGGAAAAAGGGGGGAAGCTGAAACTCTGTGAAAATATAGGGGTTATAGATAGAGGAGAGAAACTGAGCCTGTGGGTATATAGGGTTATAGGATGGAGGGAGGGGAAGCTGAGCTCTTTTATAAAAAAGGGTTATAAGATAGAGGAGAGAACTGAGCATCTGTATATATAGGGTTTTTAGGATAGAGGGGAGAAAGCCCGAGCCCGGGTATTTTAAAGGGTTTAAAATTTATAGAGGAGAGAAGGGTGAGCTCCCGGTTTATTATAGGGGTTAAGGATAGAGGGGGGAGAACCCGCCTTTTGGGGTTTTATAGGGTTTTTAAAGATAGAGGAGAGAAGCTGAGCTCTGTGATATATAGGGGTTTTAGGATAGAGGGAGAGAAGCTGAGCCTGTGATATATAGGGTTTTAATGATAGAGGGGAGAAAACTTTAGGGTCTGTGATATAAAAAGGGTTTTAGGGTAGAGGGAGAGAAACTGAGCTCGTGAAAATATTGGGGAAAAATGATAGAGGAAGAAACTGAGCTCTTTTATATATATGGGAAAAGGGTAGAGGGGGGGGGGAAAAGCGAGCTCTGTGATATTAGGGTTAAAATTTCCATTTTAAAGGGGAAAAACTGAGCTCCCGTTTAAAAAATTTGGGTTAAGGGAAAAGGGGGGAGAGAAACTAGCTCTTTTTGATATAAAAGGGTTTTTAAAAATAGGGGGGAGAGGAGCTGAGCTCTGGGAAAATAGGGTTTTAAAATTAGAAGGGGGGAGGAAACTGAGCTCTGTTTATATATAAGTGTTTTTATGATAGAGGAAAAGGAGCTGAGCACTTTTGGGTATATAGGGTTATATGATAGAGGACTGAGCCCCTGTTTATAATAGGGTTTAAAATGATAAAAGGAGAGGGGCTGAGCCTGTGATAAATAGGGGGATATTTATAGAGGGAGAGGGGCTGAACTCTGTTTTTTTTAATAGGGGGTTTTAAAAAGAAGGAGAGGGGCGAGCCCTGTGAAAATATGGTTATATTAAAAGGGGAAAAAGGAGCTGAGCTCTGTGAAAATATAGGGGGTTTTAAAATAGATGAGAGGAGCGACTCTGTGACATATAGGGTTAAGATAGAGGAGAGGAAACTGAGCTCTGTGATATATAGGTTATTGATAGAAGGAGAGAAGCTGAGCTCTGTGATATATAGGTTAAATGATAGAGGAGAGAAGCTAGCTCTTGTGACATATATGATTATATGATAGAGGAGGGAGCTTGAGCTCTGTGATATATAGGGTTATATGATAGAGGGAAAAAAAAGAGAAGCCTGAGCTCTGTGATATATACGGGTTATATGGATAGAGTAAGAAGCTGAGCTCTGTGATATATAGAGGTTTATATGAAAGAGGAGAGGAGCTGAGCTCTGTTATAATAATATATAATTAATATATATATATATATATATCTATATATATGGTATATATATATAGATATATTAAATATATATATATATATATTTATATAATATAGTATATATATAATATATATGATAGAGGGAGGGAAGAAAATCTGCAGATGGGGCTTTATATAGAGGGGAGGGAGAACCGCAGATGGGGCATTATATACGAGGGAGAGGAGGAAATCTTCAGAATGGGGTCTTATATAGAGGAGGGAGAAACCTGCAGATGGCTTATATCAATAGATGGGATGGAGACTGCTGGTTTCAACTTTATTTGCATCGAGAGGATGAGCTCTATGTGCTGAAGTCAGAAGCGCGCCTTTCGAGCAGTTGACGAACACAGATCCATATGGTTTCCATGAAAAAGCTATTAAACTCGTGACTTTAATAAACGTGCAACTATAACAATTTCAACAGATAGGAGACAGAATTCTCTTTTTTTTGCATTTATTCCAAAATAGCCCCAGTTCCCGCCCAAAAACCCGCCCTGGGATTGTAATCACAATTTTTCACTTTTTCCCGAGGAGTCGGGATCTCTCATCAGGTCTCAGTACGATGGGGCCATAACCCGGGAAACCCGCCCCCCCACAAGCTAAGAGATAACAAGGTGCCGAAACAAGGGATTTGTTCTTAGGCAGTGAAGATGGGACGACGTCCCTGCCTTCACTCCATGGGTACTGTAGTCACAACCGTCTTGGCGGGCCACAGGGTCCCCAACAAATCCTTTTCCCCCAGGCGGTGATGGGTCTGCCTGTCAACAAAGCAATAGAGAAGGTAAAATGTTGGATTTTGCCCAAGTCGTCATCTTTAAAGACCCTCATTAGCACAAAGGGAAATGACCAGGCGGGAAGAGAAACTCTGAAATTTAAGACAATACACGGTCAGTGTGGAGAAGTGATTATATGAATTGGGGGCACCCCCAGTTTTGGGTATATGGGGTAAACGCTGGGGGCCCGAGGGGTGCTTTTCAGGAGAAAGGCAAAAAGCAAGAGCAGTGCAGTCATGTACAGCAGTTGTGGGTCGGACCCCAAAAAGCTTCATTAGATCCCAAAAATCAAATCCACTGGTGGGCCCAAAAAATCAAATTCATGTGGGATCCCCAAAATCAAAACCCAAGGGGGGTCCCCCAAAAACCATCTCCCACTGGTTTTTCCAAAGGAACAATCCATGGTGGTTCACAAAATCATTCAACTGGTGAGACCCCGGGAACCCTCTCCACTTGGGGGGGTCCCCAAAAATCATTCAAATGGTGAGAACCCCAAAAAACCATTTCCCCTGGTGGGGCCCCAAGAATCATCTCAACTGGGGAGACCCAAAACCATTTCCACTGGTGAGGGCCCCCAAAAATTTATCTCAAAATGATGAGACCCAAGAATTTTCTAAATGGTGAGACCCAAGAATCATCTCCACTGGTGGGGCCCCAAGAATTTATCTCCCCTGGTGGGCCCCCAAAAATCATTTTCAACTGGTAGGCCCCCAAGAATCCAAAATCCCCTGGTGGCCCCCAAAAATCATTTTCCAATGGGGAATGATTTTCTTATGGTCGTCGTCTCTCTTAATTGACCTTGTGGTGCCCGGGTCACAAACTTTTGGACCTCCCATGGGGTAAATCAGCCTCTCTATTTGGGGCCTTTGTGGTGCCCCGGGCACAGCTGTGGAACCTTTTATGGGGCCTTTCCAAGGGCCCGTCTTCTCCCCTTTTGACCTTTTTTTAAAGTTTTGGGCCCCGGGCACAGGGTGTGGATCTTAAAGGCTCAGTCAAATCTTTTCTCTTTTTGGCCTTGTGGGGGCCCGGGGTTTAAGCTGTGGCCTCTATGGGGTTTAGTCAGTTTTCTCTATTGGCCTTTTGGGGCCCCGGCCAGCTTGGGGGATCTCTATGGGTCAGTCAGTCTCTCTTTTATTTTGGCCCCTTTTTGGTGCCCGGTCACAGCCCTTTTGGGAAACCCCTAAGGCTCAGTCAGTCTCTCTCAGTAGGCCTCATAGCACCCCTCAAACCTTGGGTTTGCCTCTCTCTTTCCCCGGCCCCCCCTTTTTGCCCTGTTACAGCTGTGGGGGCCCTTTGTCCCTGTTTTTTTAGACCTCATGGTTTCCTTTTTCCCCGCTGGGTCCTCTATGGCTCAAATTAGTCCCCTTTCTAAATTGGGCCCGGGGGTGGCCTTTTCACTGCTGTGGTCCCCCTATGGTCAAATCAGTCTTCTCTATTGGCCTTGTTTGGGCCCGAAACACAGCTGTGGACCTCTTTTGGCCCCAGTCATCTCTTTTCTATTGACCTTGTGGGGCCCCGATACAGCTTTTTTCCTCTAAAGGTTTAGTCAGTCTCCCCTCTTAGAAACCTTTGTGGGGGCCCTTCACAGCTGTGTCCCCCTATGGCTCAGTTAAATCCCCTTTTTGTAAACCCCGTGGTGCCCCTTCCCCAGCTGTGTCCCCCCCTTGGCTCAGTCGTAAAGTTTTCCATTGGGCCTTGTGGTGCCCCTGGTCACAGCTGTGGGCCTCTATGGCTCGTCATCTCTTCTGTAGACCCCGTGGGGCTTTTTCCTTTGCTGTGGTCCCCTATGGCCCAAGTCATCCTTTTCTATTGACCTGTTTGGGGCCCGTCAAAAGCTGTGTCCTCTTAGCCAGTCAGTATTTTTCAAATTTACCTCGTGGGGGCCCGGGGCACGCTGTGGTCCCCCTATGGCTAAAATCAGTCTCTCTCTATTGACCCCGTGGGCCTTGTCCCAGCGTGGTTTCCCCTTTTGGCTCAGTCAGTATCCTCCCATTGACCTTTTGGTGGCCCCGGGCACAGCTGTGGGCCCTATGGCTCCCGTCAGGGCTTTTTCCCCTTTTGGGCCTTGTGGTGCCCGGGATAGCTGGTGGTCCTCTATGGGTCAAATCAGGGTTTTCTCTGTAAAACCCCGTGGGCCCGGGGCCCAGCGTGGTCCTCATGGTCAGTCAAGGGCCCCTTTTTATTGGGGCCCTTGGGGGGGCCCCCCCCCCATAAACTGTGGCCTCTATGGTCAGTTTGTCTCTCTCTTGGGGTCTTTGCACCCCCTTTTAAGCTCACCCTCCCCTTTCCCCCTTTCTCCTGCCCTTCCGCCCTGTTTTTCCCCCCTGTGGTCCCCTATGTCTTAGCAGTCCTCTGTAACCTGTGGTGCCCCCGTTTACAGCTGGGACCTCTATTTCTTAGTCAATCTCTCTGTAGCCTTGTGGTTTCCCTATTTTCCCGCTGGGGGTCCTCTATGGCTCAGGGCAGTATCTCTCTATTGACCTCGTATGCCCGGGGCACAGCTGTGGTCCCCCATGGCTCAGTCGTCCCCTCTCTATTGGAAACCCCGTGGTGTCGGGGTCACAGCTGTGGGCCCCTTTTTGGGGTTTAGTCAGTCTCTCTTATTTACCCCCGGTTTGGTGGCCTTTTTCCCAAAACTTTTGGTCCTCTATGGCTTTAGTCAGGGTTTTTCTCTTTTATTGGGCCCCCGTGGGGCCCGGGGGCACAAATTTTTGGGCCTCCTTTGGGGTCAGTCAGTCCTTTTTTTTTTTCCCTTTTTTTATTTAAATTTTGGGGGGGTTGGGGGCGGGGGCACGCGTGGGCCTCTATGGTCAGTAAATCCCCTCTTTTGACCTCGTTTGGTGCCTTGTCCTAAACTTGGTCCCTCTAAAGGCTTCCCGGGCAGTATCTCTCTATTGTTTTTCGTTTTGGGGGGGGTCAAAGCTGTGGTTTCCCCTATGGCTCAGTCAGTCTTTTCAATTGGGCCCTTTTGGTGCCCCTGTCCCGCCCGTGGCCCCCTGAAGCTCAGTCTTCTCTCTATTTTGCCCTTTGGGTTTTGGTTCCCCGGGGGGAAAGTGTGGCCTCATGTCTTAGGGCAAATCTCTCTGTTGCTCCTTTGCCCCCAACCCACAGTTTTGGACCCCTATGGCTCGTCCCATTTTTAATTGGCCCCCCTTTTTGGTGCCTGGTCATAGCTGTGGCCCCCCTGGGAGCTCATCAGTACTCCAAAGTAGGCCCCATGCACCCCAAAATCACGCACGGGGTCTTGTGGGCCAAAAAACCAAAAATTTTCTCTCTGTTTGGGGTTCCCAAAAGGAAAGCCCCTTTTCCCATTAAGGGCCCCCCTATGGTTCAGTCAAAATTTTTGTAAGGGCGTGGAGAACCCCCATGGGCCTCTATGGGTTTTGTCCTCTCTGGTTTGGGGTTTAAAGCACCCCGTAAAGGTCCCCTTTTGGCCCAGTATTTTCTGTAGGCGTTTGCACCCTGACATGGTCCCTATGGGTTAAATCACTCTCTGTAGGGGGGGTAGGCCCCCCTGTACAGGTCCTTATGGGCTCAGTCCAAATCTCTGTAGGGCTTTTAAACACCCTGTCACGGGGGCCTTATGGGGCCCGTCCTCTCTGTAGGGCGTTTTTAAACACCCTGTCCCCGGTCCCCCCTAAAGGCCCAGTAAATCTCTGTAGGAAAGGGTAGCCCCCCTGCATGGTCCCCTTTGGGTTTAGTCCTTTCTGTTTGGGGGGGTGGTAGCCCCTGGGCAAGTCCCCTAAGGCTCGTAAAACCCCTGTAGGGCGTGTTTTTTCCCCGTCCGGTCCTTTTTTTTGGCCCCAGTACTCTCTGGGAGGGGGTTTTTTTGCCCCTGTCACCGTCCTTTATGGTCAGGTTTACTTCTTTTTGGGGGTTTTTTGCACCTGCATGGTTTCTATGGTTCAGTAAACCCCTGAGGACTTTTAGACCCTGGGCACGTTCCCTCTTTGGCTCAGTAACTTTTGTGGACTGTAGCACCCTGGGCAGGGCCCCCTATGGCCCCCGTCACTCTCTTTGGGGAGGGGTGGGAAAACACCCTTTCACAGTTTCCCATTGGGGCAGCACCTTGTGGGGTTTGTAGCACCCTGGTCACGGTCCCCTATGGCCCCAGTCACTCTCTGTAGGAAAAGTTTAGCAAACCCTGACATGGTCCCCTGTGGCTTTAGTCCCCTCTCTGTAGGGGTTGTAGCCCCTGACAAAGGTTCCCCCCTATGGCTTTAGTCACTCCCCCTGTAGGGGGTGGGAAACACCCTGGGCCGGGCCTATATGGCTCCCCGTCACTCTCTGTTTGGGGGTTTTAACACCCCGAAAATTTTTCCTCTAGGGGCTCCGGTCACTCTCTGTAGGGCGTTTTTTAGCACCCTGAATTTTGGGCCCCTATTGCTCAGTCACTCTTGTAGGGTGTTTGCCCCTGTCACGGTCCTCTGCTGCTCAGTTTACTTCTGTAGGGGTTTTTGCACCCTGCTTTGGGCCTTTTGGGCCCCCCTCAACTTCGGTAAGGCGGGTAGCACCCTGTCAAAGGTCCTTCTATGGTAAAGGGGGCACTCTCTTACCCTTTTAGCAAACCCGTTTTGGTTTCCCCTATGGCCGTCCATCCTGTAGGGTGGGGTACACCCGTCTTGGGCCTCTATGGTCGTCACTCTCTGTAGGGGTGGGAGCCCTGAATGGGCCCCTGTGGCCCCGTCCTCCCCCTGGGAGGGCCGTGTAGCACCCGACATGTTCCTTAGGGTCAGTCCCTTTGTAGGGGGGTTTTTGCACCCTGACATGGTCCCCCTATGGCCCATCCCCTCTCTTTAGGACGTGTAGCAACCCCGACATGGTCCTCTATGGCCCCCAAATCAATCTTTGTAGGGCGTGTAGGGACCCCGTCAAAGGGTTTATGGGGTCAGTCACTCTCTGTAGGGTGTGTAGCACCCCTTGTCCTTGGGGCCTCAAGGCTCAGTCACTTCCCGTAGGGCGTTTTTAGCCCACCCGTATGGTCCCTAAAGGCTCCATTTACTTCTGTAAAGGGGGGTTTTTAGGCACCCCCTGACATGGGCCTTATGGCTCAGTCACTCTCTGGGAGGGGGGTGTAGCACCCTGTCATGGTCATTTTGGCCCCAGGGCCTTTGTTGGGGTTTTTTAGCACCCTTTACAGGTCCCCTTTTTGGCCCTTTCCCCTTGTAGGGCGTTGTAACCCCCTGTCATGGTTTTCTTTCCCCTCAGTCACCCATCCCCCCCCCCCCCTAGGGTGGTTTTAGGGAAACCCCGACATTTGGTTCCCCCTTTGGGGCCCCGTCACTCTCTGGGACGTGTTGCCAAAACCCCGTCATGGCCCCCTTTTGGGGTCAGTCACTCTCTGTAGGGCCCCCTTTTAAACCCTGACTTTGGGTTTTATGGCTCGTAAATCTTGTAGGGGGTGTAGCAAATTATGGTCCTCCTTGGCTCAGTCAATCTCTGTTTGGGCGGGGGTAAACACCCTGACATGGGGCCTCTGTGGCCCAGTCACCCTTGTAGGGCGTGTTGGACCCTGTCCGGGTTCCCTCTTGGGGCCCCGGGCACTCCAATTGGGATGGGTTTTTAGCACCCTGCTGGGGCCCCCTTTTTTGGGGGCGTCACTTCCTGTAGGGCCCTTTTTTTGGGCCCCGGCTTTTTCCCCTTTTGGGTTTAAATCCCCTTTTCTGTAGGGGGGGTGTAGCACCCTGACAAGTTCCTCTATGGCCGTCCTCTCTGTAGGAAAAGTGTTTGCACCTTAAAGGTCCCTATAGTTCGTCCTCTTTTGTAAGGGGGTGTAGCCACCCTGAAAGGGGCCTCCCATGGTCAGTCCCCTCTCTGTTGGACGTTTTAGCACCCTGACTTGGTCCTCCCTTTTGGGTAGTAAAAAAATTTTAAAGGTTTTGTTAAACAACCTGAAAAGGTCCCTCTATTTTCCCCTTTATCCCCCCTCTCTGTTGGGGGTGTTGGGCCCCTGACTTTTGGTTTTCCCAAAGGGTTTAGCAAGGGTTTTGAGGGGGGGGGTGACCCTTGGGGGGAATTTGGGGGGCCCCCTATGGTTCTTTTTTCCCCCTTTTTTTGGGTTTTTAGAAACCCCCGACATGTTAAAAACTATGGCCCGTCCTCTTTTGTAGGGTGTTTTTAAACACCCTGACATGGTCCTCTATTTGGGTTTTTCACTCTCTGTTTTGGGCGTGTAGCCCCTGTCCACGGTCCTTTATTTGGACAGTCAGTTTTGGGCCCCTGCAGGTTTTCCCCGTCCCCTGTTGCACTGTGGCCCCACCAGTCTCTCTCTCTGCTTTCCCAGATTTTAGTATATCCACGGTTCAGCCCAACCACAACCTCCTCTATTGGGAACCAATCAAAGCTCTGTGTTATATAACCCCATACAACATGGCAGCCAAGACCAGAACTTCCCTGCTGCCATGGAAAGTCAGCTGCCCCGAGGGGAAACTTTCACCCCCAACCATTTTGCCCTTTCCCCCCCCCACTCCTTTGGGTTCTCCCGGGCCTTTCTTGTTTTTAACCCCCAACTTTGGGTGTTTATTTGGGGATGTTTTTTAAAAAATTATCTTTGAAAAGGTAAAAAGGGTTATTGTTTTTCTCAACCCATATAGTAAAAAAAAATAACCCCCGACCCTTTCCCAATGCATCCAATAGCCCCATGCAACATGGTGCTCCCCGGGGCCCGAAACCCCTCTTTTTTTAAAAGGGGTTTTTTCCCATGCTTTTTTTTCAGCCCCGAGATTATTTTAAAATCTTATCTATTGTGCAAAAGCTTCACATTCATTGGGTTTCCCGTTTTCCCTTTTGGGGTTTGGGTGTAGGGGAGTTCTTTAGAATTGGGTTAGCATATTTAAAATCCTCTATAGTTGCTGGGGGGTTGCAGTGCATAAGTCGGAAAAATAGTCCCGTAGTAAAAAAACTATTGGGGAAAGAAACAAATGCTTATAAAAAGGGAAAACAATTTTTAAATTTTTTAGGGGATAAAGACTCGTTCCCGTCCGCCCCTGGTGAAAGTAAATCCCTCCTCAGCTAACGAAAAAGTGGGAAAAATTGGGGGTAACCAGGACACTTTTTTGTGCACTAAGCAGTTTGCATTTTCTTCTTTGCTCCCAAACCAGGGCAAAATCAGAAGAGCAATGTATTTAGAAAAAGTCTTCATTTACCTGACCCGCTAGACCCCGGAGTCGAGTGCGAAGCGCTTATCATCGACTTGAAGCCCTTAACAACTCTGCTTAATGACTATAGTGACTTAAACAACGCTAGTAATTATGTGTCCCCCCAGTGTAGGTATAGGGTCCCCAGTAAGTTATATGTCCCCCAGTAGGTGGATATATAGTTTATATGTCTCCCTGTAGGTAGGTGTGTAGGTTATATGTCCCCAGTAGGTATATAGGCAGGTTATAGGTCCTCAGCACATATATAGATAGCTTATAGGTCCTCCATCACATATATAAGCTTTGGTACCAGAACATTATAAGGTTTTATAGGTCTCCCAGCACATATATAAGGTAGCTTATATGGTCCCCAGACATATATAGGTAGCTTATAGGTCCTCAGCACATATATAATACTTGTAGGTACCAGAACAATATATAGTTTTTTAGGTCCTCCAGCACATATTGGTAGCTTATAGGTACAGCAATTATATAGTTACTGGTCTATAGCACATATATAGGTAGCTTATAGGTCCCCCAGCACATATATAGGTAACTTATAGGTCCTCAGCACATATATAGGTGGCTTATAGGTCCTCCAGCACATATATAGTTAGCATATAGGTCCTCCAGCACATATATAGGTTGCTTATTCGTCCTCCAGAACTTATTTAGTTAGCTTATAGGTCCTCAGCACATATATAGGTAGCTTATAGGTCCTCCAGCACATATATAGGTAGCTTATAGGTCCTCCAGAACATATATAGGTAGCTTATAGGTCCTCCAGCACATATATAGGTAGCTTATAGGTCCTCAGCACATATATAGGTAGCTTATAGGTCCTCCAGAACATATATAGGTAGCTTATAGGTCCTACAGCACTATATAGGTAGCTTATAGGTCCTCCAGCACACATATAGGTAGCTTATAAGTCCTCAGCACATAATATAGTGTATAGGTCTCCAGCCTATAAGCTTTATAGATCCTGCCAGAACATATAGGTAGCTTATAGGCCTCAGCACATTATGTAGCTATAGGTCCTCCGAACATATATAGGTAGCTTATATGTCCTCCAGCACATATATAGGTAGCTTATAGGTCCTCCAGCACAAATATAGGTAGCTTATAGGTCCTCCAGAACATATATAGGTAGGTCCTCCAGCATGTACATAGGGCTAATTAAACCTAAAAAACTAACAGTACTCACCTTTCCCGCTCCCTGACGCTGTCGCTGCTCTCAGTCTTCCTCTTGATGTTCCGCCATGTTGAAAGCTAATCAGTGTAGTGAGAAAACCCCTTTAAGGACGGACCCTTGGAGACTGGTGGTGTCTTACGTAAGCAGAGCATTATGTCTAGTATTTATGGAAAATTTCTTGGGCCAAGAGATATGAAGCAGCTTGTCCATGGCGATGAGTAAACACCGGATTACAATGGCCTTACCTTGTGATAGTCCACGAGGTCAGCCAGAGTGGCGTGCTGGAGCTGGTCTAAAACCCAAGAAGTGGTTTTGGCGTTCCCCCCAAGCGTCTTGAGGAAGGGGCATGCACCCGCTTCCCGACCGGAAGGTCAAAGGAAAGTAGCCTTGGGGGTCTTCTCCCCCAACACGGGGGAAGGAAAATTTTCCCCCACCCGGTTTCTTTTAAAACGTTTTCCCATTCCCAAACCCGAGATATGAAAAGGCCCCGGTGTAATAGGAAGTTTATCACCTGGAATTTTCCAAATTTAAACCCAGTGGGGGGACAGAAAGGGGAGGGGGCCCAATAAAGCTTTTAAATTTTTATAGGCGCCAACAATTCCCCCGCAATGGGGAAAAATGGAGAGGTTTAAAAAGTAAAAAACCAAAAAACTAAAAATTTCAAAAGCAAAAAAACTAAGAAACAAAATTTTCAGGTTTTGAGGACGCCCCCGCCTTTCAGAAGCTTACTAGTACTAAAAGGGGGGACCACAGGGGTCCAAAAAGATACTAGTGAGGGGGTACAAAAAAGGGGCAAATATTGGAAAAATTTTAATATTAATTTCTGAGGGTTTTTACAAGGGGAAGTATTGGGAAAAATCACTAATTTTTACGAAAGGGAAAAACAAAGGGGCAAATTTTTGGGTTGAAATCTCTATTATTACTGAGGTAACACAAGGGGCAGTATTGGAGAAGTCACTATTTATTTTTCTGAGGGTAACTCCCCCAAGGGGCGTATTGGAGAAAGTTCCACTAAATTACGAGGGAAACACAAGGGGGCAGTTAATTGGAGAATCACTATTAATTTCGGGGGTAACACAAGGGGGGAGTAAATTGGGGGTCAACCGTTTTTTTGTGGGGTACTTCAGAGGTCCCCCAATGGAAAAGGGGGGAAAAGTTACTTTGGGGGTACCACCCGGCTCCAAAATAAGAGAAGTCACAGTTACTTGATGGGCACCACAGTGGTCAGTACTGGAAGGGCCACCCTTTTCAAAAAGGGGTAAAAACAGGGGCCATTTAAATTAAAAGGGGGGCCCTAGTTACTAAGTTGGGCACGCCCAAAGGGGTTTTTGGAGGGGGTCCCTTGTTTTCTAGTGGGGGGAACCATATGAGTCAGTATAGGAGGAAACACAGTTACTTTGGGGGTACTACAAGGCTCAGTATTAGAGGGGTCACAGTTAATGGTGGGGTAACCCAAGGATTAGTATTGGAGGGGGTCATTGTTACTAGTGGGGTACCACAGGAATAAGTATTGGAGGAGTCACAGTTAGTAGCGGGGACCTACAAGGGTAAATATTGGAGGGGCCACCGTTACAAGTGGCGTACCACATAGCTCCATATTGTGGGATATGTGAACTGTTACTAGTGGGGTACTACAGGGATCAGTGTAGGAGGGAGTCACAACTACAAGCTGGGTACCACAGGGCTCAGTATTGGAGGGTCACAGTTATTAGTAGGGTACCACAGGGTTCAGTATAAGAAAGGTCTCAGTTACTAGCTGGGTACCACAGGGCTCAGTATTGGGGGTCACTGTTACTAGCGGGGTACCACAGGGCTCAGTATTGGGGGTCACTGTTACTAGCGGGGTACCACAGGGCTCAGTGTTGGTGGGTCACTGTTACTAGCTGGGTACAACAGGGCTCAAGGGGGGGGGGGGGTCACTGTTACTAGCTGGGTAACATAGGGCTTAGTATTGGGGGGTCACTGTTACTAGCTGGGTACCACAGGGCTCAGTATTGGGGGGTCACTGTTACTAGCTGGGTACCACAGGGCTCAGTATAAGAGGGGCCACAGTTACTACTGGGGTACCACAGGGCTCAGTATAAGGAGGGGCCACAGTTACTACTGGGGTACCACAGGGCTCAGTGTTTGGGGGGGGGGGTCACTGTTACTAGCTGGGTACCACAGGGCTCAGTATTGGGGATCACAGAGCTCAGTATTGGGGGAGTCACTGTAACTAGTGGGGTACTATACCACTACTGTTCAGTAATGGAGGTTCATTGTTACCAGTTTGGTACCACAGGGCCCAGTATTGGGGTGGGGGGGGGTCATTTATGCCTTTGTAGAGAATATTGAGTATATTATGGCTGATCAGTAGAAGTGAAGAACCCAGGGAGTTACATCGTAAGTAATTCCTCAGAAGCCAACAAAAATATATCCCCATAGAGGAATAAACAACTATATATATAGGTTTCTGTTTTGTAAAAAATTACAAAAAGATAAAAATTAAATAAGATTTGAAAAAGGAGGAGCCTCGACGACTGGAAGAAGGTTTACATTGTACAGATTTGAGTCTCTCTATAGGTTCCCTATAAATCCACTAGATGTCACTGATTGTATGACAGACAACAAGCACTAAATGTTCCCCTTCTGTAACAAACATGATAACCGTAGCAGATTCCGCTTTTAGGCGATGTTCGCACGGCTTATTGCTGGCGTAATGGCGGGGACGGATTTCGCCCACAATTGCGCCGGCTGCCGTGCAGCGGGGGTGGGGCGGCTGTTCGCCGGCCCCATAGACATTCATTACTCACGCCGCGTATCCCGCCTGGATAATGAACATGTCACTTTATCCCCACTTGCGCAATACAGCGAGTGGGAAGAAGAGACGGAATCCATAGTTCTCTATGAGAACTGTGGATTACCGTAATGACTGGGACAGATTTGGTCCCATATTTCGCGCAGTACGGCACAAATTACGGGCTGAAATCCGTCCCAAAATAAGCCGTGTGAAAATGGCCTTACAGTAAAAAACTTTTATTAGAAAGATTGTTTCAAATATGAGCACAGCGGCAACATGAGCTGCGGTGTGCACTCACTGACGCGTTTCGAACCCTACTGATTCTTTGTTCTCTGCACGATGTGATTATAGTAGAAGAGTACAAAAAGCTGCAAAAACGTGGGGATGAGATGGGAACATGTTCTCCTCTGCCATATGGCGCTGTCATTCGTCTCTATGGTGGAGCTGACACTGGAGGGTCAATGGACGACGCTGCCTTGCCTGTCACTTTAAGTATCTATTTTGTACCTTAGAGACGGCTCGTTATATATTATGCTTCATGTCTTCTTTATACCGATACGTGATTTATTGCTAAACAGCTGGAACTTCAAAGTGATACATTAAAGCAAGCGACCAGAAACAAGAAACTGCTGCAGCAATATAGGACTCGCAGAGCATTGTCTGGACAGGATAGAGCAGACGGCAGGACTAGCTATGTACAATGTATTAGTCCGGCTGTTTAGCTCACTATATAGACTGGATACAGTTGAGAGTAGGACTAGCTATTTACAATGTATGAGTCTCGAGTCCAGGTTTTTCAGCTCACAGAGCATTGACTAGAATGGATATAATTACACCCACTACACCAGCTATGTACAATGCATTTGTCTTAAATTCAAGTCGTTTATCTCACAGAGCAATGTCTTGATTGGATGCAGCTGACAGCAGGACTAGCTATGCACAATGTATGAGTCTGAAGTCCAGGCTGTTCAGCTTACAGAGCATTGTCTAGACTGGATACAGTTGAGATCAGGATTAATGATGTACAATGTATCAGTCTGGCATCCAGGCTGTTTAGCTCAGAGAGCATTGTCTAAACTGGATGCAGCTGAGACCAGGACTAGCTATGTACAATGTATCAGTCTCGAGTCCAGGCTGTTTAGCTCACAGAGCATTGACTAGATTGGATACAGCTGAGAACAGGAATAGATATGTACAATGTATGAGTCTCGAGTCCAGGTTGTTCAGCTCACAGAGCATTGCCTAGAATGGATATAATTGCACCCACCACATCAGTTATGTACAATGTATCAGTCTCGAGTCCAGGCTGTTTAGCTCACAGAGCATTGTCTAGACTGGATACAGTTGAGATCAGGACTAGCTATGTACAATGTATGAGACTCGAGTCCAGGTTGTTCAGCTCACAGAGCATTGCCTAGAATGGATATAATTGCACCCACCACACTAGATATGTACAATGTATCAGTCTTAAATTCAAGCTGTTTATCTCACAAAGCAATGTCTAGACTGGATACAGCTGAAAGCAGGACTGGCTATTTACAATGTATCAGTCTCGAGTCCAGGCTGTTTAGCTCACAGAGCATTGTCTAGACTGGATACAGCTGAGAGCAGGACTGGCTATTTACAATGTATCAGTCTCGAGTCCAGGCTGTTTAGCTCACAGAGCATTGTCTAGACTGGATACAGCTGAGAACAGGACTAGCTATGTATAATATATCAGTTTTCGAGTCTAGGCTGTTTTCAGCTCACAGAGCATTGTCTAGATTGCATGCAGCTGAGAGCAGGACTAGCTATGTAAATGTATCAGTCTGGCGTCCGGGTTTTTCAGCAGAGCGAAGAACTATGTAAAATATATCATTCTGGAGTCCAGGCTATTTAGTTTGTAGAGCATTGTCTAGACTGGATACAACTGAGAGCAGGACTAGCTACATACATTGAGTCAGTCTGAAGGGCAGGCTGTTCAGCTCACAAAGCATTGCCTAAACTGAATACAATTGTCCCCACTTCTCAGCAGACGGCAGGACTAGCTATGTACAATGTATCACCCTGAAGTCCAAGCTGTTTAGCTCACAGAGCATTGACTAGACTGGATACAACTGAGAGCAGGACTAGCTATGTACAATGTAATCATTCTGTAGATCAGACTGCTCAGCTCACAGAGCATTGTCTAGACTGGATGCAACTGAGAGCAGGACTAGCTATTTTGCAATGTATCAGTCTGAAGTCCAAGCTGTTCAGCTCACAGAGCATTGTCTAGACTGGATGCAACTGAGAGCAGGACTAGCTATGTACAGTGTATCAGTCTGGAGTCCAAGCTGTTCAGCTCACAGAACATTGTCTAGACTGGATGCAACTGAGAACAGGACTAGCTATGTGCAATGTATCAGTCTGAAGTCCAAGCTGTTCAGCTCACAGAGCATTGTCTAGACTGGATGCACCTGAGAGCAGGACTAGCTATGTGCAATGTATCACTCTGAAGTCCAGACTTCAGCTCACAGAGCATTGCCTAGATTGGATACAACGGAGAACAGGACTAGCTATGTACAATGTATCAGCCTGAAGTCCAAGCTGTTTAGCTCACAGAGCAATGTCTAGTCTGGATGCAACTGAGAGCAGGACTAGCTATGTACAATGTATCATTCTGAAGTCCAGACTGCTCAGCTCACAGAGCATTGTCTAGACTGGATGCAACTGAGAACAGGACTAGCTATGTGCAATGTATCAATCTGAAGTCCAAGCGGTTCAGCTCACAGAGCATTGTCTAGACTGGATGCAACTGAGAACAGGACTAGCTATGTACAATGTATCAGTCTGAAGTGCAGACTTCAGCTCACAGAGCATTGCCTAGATTGGATACAACGGAGAACAGGACTAGCTATGTACAATGTATCAGCCTGAAGTCCAAGCTGTTTAGCTCACAGAGCAATGTCTAGACTGGATACAGGTGAGAGCAGCACTAGCTATGTACAATGTATCAGTCGGAAGTGCAGACTGCTCAGCTCACAGAGCATTGTCTAGACTGGAAACAGCTGAGAGCAGGACTAGCCACGAAAATGGTGGGAAAATAAAACACTGAAAGTTATACAACTTTACCTACATAAAACCACAAAACACCTTTACACTAATCACAAGATCAATGTAACCACATGCGGCAAAAGGAAGATGAACTTTGAAACCTTGTAGAGTTCAAAAACTTTACTCCCCGAGGGAAACCCTCTGGGAAGAACCATCAACATTACCTTTGACCGTTTCCTTCTATGTCTGTCCAGCAGTAAAACATCCAGCAGACGGGGCAAACACAGAGGGGTATAAGCCCTAGTCATTTGTGCAGGATCAAGTAAATTAAAGGGGCTTACCCATCTGGCTGTTTAATACAGCTTGCTCTTTACTGCCAGCTTCAGGCTCCCACTTCCTGTTCAGGCTGTGGACAGTTCTACAGCTTCAGGCTTCCACTCCCTGTTCAGGCTGTGGACAGTTCTAAAGCTTCAGGCTCCCACTCCCTGTTCAGGCTGTGGGTGGTTCTACAGCTTCATACTTCGACTTCCTGTTCAGGCTGGGGGTTTCTCAGTTCTGGTCCCACTTTGTTCAGGGTTTTGGGGGGTTCTACAACTTCAAAGGGTCCCCTTCCTGGCAGGTTGTGGGCGGGTTTTCAGCTTCAAAACTACCCTCCGTTCAGGCTGGGGGGTTCTACAGCTTCCCTGGGCCCACTTCCCTTTTAGGCTGTGGGCGATTTTACAGCTTCAGTCCCCACTTCCTGTTCAGGGTGTGGGTGGTTTTACAGCTTCAGGCTCCCCCTTCCTGTTCAGGTTGTAGGTAGTTCTACAGCTTCAGGCTCCATTCCAGTTCAGGCTGTGGGTGGTTCTACAGCTTCATACTTCGACTTCCTGTGCAGGCTGTGGTCGGGTCTACAGCTTCAGTCTCCCCCTTTCTGATCAGGCTGTGGGGGGTGCTACAGCTTCAGGCTCCCACTTCCTGTTCAGGTTGTGGGCAGTTCTACAGCTTCCAGCTCCCACTTCCTGTTCAGGCTGTGGGTGGTTCTACAACTTCAGGCTCCCACTTCCTGTTCAGGCTGTGGTCGGTTCTACAGCTTCAGCTCCCACTTCCTGTTCGGGCCCTGTGGGCGGTTCTACAGCTTCAGTCCCCAACTTCCTTTTTCGGGGCTGTGGGTGGTTCTACAGCTTCAGGCTCCCACTTCCTGTTCAGGCTGTGAGTAGTTCTACAGTAGTGACTGATATTTCACCTATGCTATTCCTAGCTGAGCCTGTTAGAGGGACATTGGTGATGGAGGGGTTTTAACAGCAGGACAGAGGGCTACAGACATCTAACAGGTTAAAGTTTGTCAGTAAGAAAGGTAAACAAGCTGCTTTGCTGCTGATAAGACACATCAGGCAGTGACCTCCCCAGTCCATCTACTGCTAGATCAGAGAGAGAAGGTCAGTAATCTAGGGAAGCTTGTGTACACAAGCAGGAGATCAGAACCACTCTCTCTCTGAAATGAAGCAAAATCAGAACAGCAATGTATTTGGTCAGAGCTTTTGCTTATCTTTGCCTACATGTTAGAAGCTAATCAATGCGGTGAGAGTTCCTCTTTAATATTTTCATGCAGTTCCAAACAGTGCTCAGGTTCGGTCTGATCTGCGGAAACTGAATATTCCCTACAAGATTATAGTGAGCGAGTGTGCCCCGACCATTACTTACCATGAAACCAAGGTGCCACGCAGGTCCCCGATCTGTCCCAGCCGGCCAGATGAGGGAGCTGCTCTTCTTTAAACCATTTGATGATGTTCTCCCGGGTGCTGCTGGAGTTCAGTCTTCTTACACCTTGTCTCCTTTCTGATCTAAATGATATAAAATTAGACATAAATTACCTATACAGGGGATATATCCTGCCGGAGGCTGATTGTAATAGGAGCCCTGGAATTATACACTGTTCTGCTATACATTAGTATTAAGAATACCAAAAGAAATTGTATCCAATATAATAGTATAGAAATGTAAAAACAATACTTTATTAGATCTTATTATAAACAATAAAAAAAAGATATAACAATAACAGACAAAATTTCACACCCAAATAAAAAATATATGCCGAACTAACCCCACTGAAACACAATAGGTGATAGCAGTATCGAAATATCACATAAATAAATACAAAGACATCAGTTCAATACATCACCAAGGGTCACCCCCTTGAGAACGCGCAGGCGAAACGCGCGTCGGGGTGGTTTGCTTCACTCTAATCCGCCGACCCTTGGTGATGTATGAACTGATGTCTTTGTATTTTTTTATGTGTTTATTTCGATACTGTTATAAACCTATAACGATGTTAAAAGCATTGTGTTTCAGTGGGTTAGTTCGGCAAAATATTTTTATTTGGGTGTGATTTTGTCTGTTATTTTTTAATATTTTTTATCGTTTATAATAAGATCTAATAAAGTATTGTTTTGACATTTCTATACTATTATATTGGATACAATTTCTTTTGGTATTCTCTGTATTTATGGTATCCATTTTCTTTGATTGGCCCTTGTATTTATAGGTTTACTATACATTAGTATTGCAGAATAGTTAATGTGATTGACCCTCTTAGTGGTCAAGTACCCTAGGGGGACTAAAATTACACTTAAAAGAAAAAAAAAAAGGTTTTAAAAATGTAAAATATTTCTATTAACTCCTTAACGACCGCCCACCGTCTTTTGGCGTCGCTGCAGACATCGGAGTTTGCGGCTCCCGGCGCCGCAGCAGCGCTGAGATCGGGGCTGTACTACACGGCCCTGATCCCAGCACAGCTCCTGTGAGCACCGGGGAACGAGGGAAATCGCCGCAAACCGGTGCTTTAACCCTTTGATTGCCGTGGATCGTCACCGCAGTGCAAGGGTTTCCCTGCTCTGTCGGGTGATTGGAACTCCGGTGACCCGACAGAGCCCGGGGAACGGCTGCACAGTCAGCCCTGGGGACCTAGAGTGGGCCCAGAGCTGTCTGTGTACTAAGCCAGTGACCAGGACAGACTGTGTGCTGTCCTGATCACTGCCTGTGTCAAACTGCCACAGATTATAATGTATTAGCATATATGAATATGCTAATACATTACTGAGAAAAAAAAAAAAGTAACAGTTCTCCCTTCATTGGAATTACAAAAAGGTAAAAAACATAAAAAGTGTAAGAAAAATAATAATAATAAAATAAGAATAAATATTTAATAAAAAATAATTGTGCATACATTACACACACAAAAAAAACCCCTACACATATCAGGTCTCCACAGGACCGTAATAACCTGGGAGAATTAATCCCAACAAGTTATTAAGTGTGAAATGTGAATGGTGTAAAAAAATTGAAAAAAGAGGCAAACAAAATAAATTAGAAAAAAAAATGAAAAAAATTCTGCAATAAATTATAAGTAAATTTAATCTATTCCCCCATAAAGTACAAATAGTCTCGAATAAAACGAGGCCTCGTACAACTGCGTCATTGAAACCATCAACAAGTTATAACGCAAGGAGGCAAAAACTAAAAAAATTTTCTGGTCATTAAGTACTTTTCAGGCGTTCGGCTTAAGGGGTTAAAGGGTCAAAATGTCCTCATTTCCAATTCTACAAATAAAAATTAATTAAAAAAAAATCATAAAGTTGGTATCCCCAACATTACAATGTAGGAAGGAAGAGGTAAAGGGGGGACACGTCCCATTAGGGCTGTACCAATTTTTTGGTGTATTTTGCACCAAAGACCCGTTGACGCCCTTTTCTCTATATAAATGAACTGTAGTGCACCAAAACGAGGCGCATTATACGCCGGGCACAACACATTTGAATGACCCTAAAGTAGGCGCCTCAAATATGCCAGCAATGATATGCGATGCGCCTATATTAGGTGCATCAATTATCCCCTTAAGCCGAACACCTGAAAAGTACTTAAAGGGGTTGTCACACTACATTGATTCATCTGACCTCAGTCCTGTTTTCTTGGTTTCACTTTATATTTAGGGGCCTGTTTACTGACTTTCATTAGGCTGCAGTAGAAGCCAGGTCTGTAGCTAGAGCATCGAGTGCTGGCAGCTTATCAGGAGAGATCGAACAGGTTTGGAGCTATAGTAACCTGTGACGGTAGCTTATCAGGTGACATTGAACAGGTCTGTAGCTATAGTAACCAGTGCTGGCAGCCTATCAGGAGAAATACAACAGGTCTGTAGCTATAGTGACCAGTGCTGGCAGACTATCAGGAGAAATTCAACAGGTCTGTAGCTATAGTAACCAGTGCTGGCAGCCTATCAGGAGAGATCAAACAGGTCTGTAACTATAGCAATCAGTGCGGGCAGCCTATCAGGAGAGATTGAACAGGTCTGTAGCTATAGAAAACAGTGCTGGCAGCCTATCGGGGAGATCAAACAGGTCTGTAGCTATAGCGATCAGTGCTGGCAGCCTATCAGGAGAGATAAACATGTCTGTAGCTATAGCGAATCAGTGCTGGCAGCCTATCAGGAGAGATTGAACAGGTCTGTAGCTATAGTATCCAGTGCTGGCAGCCTATCAGGAGAGATCAAACAGGTCTGTAGCTATAGCAACCAGTGCTGGCAGCCTATCAGGAGAGATCAAACAGGTCTGTAGCTATAGCGACCAGAGGAGCTGATGCAGCCCATACAAGAGGGGATATCTAGGAATAGGTAGGACACTGTTGATGGACACATATTGCAAAGTGACTTGTTTTTGCAAGATCTTTAACCTAAAAAGCAGCGATCCCTGTAGTGAGACAACCCCTTTAATGACCAGAACTTTTTTTTTAGTTTTTGCCTCCTTGTGTTTCCATAGCTGTAACTTTTTTATTTTTTCAATGACGCAGTTGGATGAGGCCTCGTTTAATTCGGGACAAGTTGTACTTTTTAGGGGAACAGTTTAAGTTCACCTATTTACTACTAATTATTGCAGATTTTTTTTTTCAAATTATTATTATTTTTTTACACCAGTCACATTTGACACTTAATAACTTGTTAGATGAATTCTACAGGTTATTACGGTCGTGTGGAGACCTGATATGTGTAGGGTTTTTTTGTGTGTGTAATGTATGCACAATTATTTTTTTATTAAATATTTATTTTTATTTTATTTTTTTCTACACTTTTTTATGTTTTTTTACTTTTTTAAAAAAAAAAAAAAAAATCCCATGAAGGAAGAACTATTTTACTTTTTTTTTTTTTTTTTTTTACACTTAGTAATGTATAATCTGTAATTATAATCAGTCTGACACAGGCAGCAGTCAGGGCAGCACACAGTCTGCCCTGATCACTGGCTTCTTACACAGTCAGCTCTGGGGCTACTCTAGGTCCCCAGGGCTGACTGTGCAGCCATTCCCAGGGCTCTGTCGGGTCACCAGGTGTCCCGATCACCTGACAGAGCAGGGGCACCCTTTGATTGCGCTGCGGTCACTGACTGAGGCAATCAAAGGGTTAAACGCCGGGGACTGGAGGTTTCCCCGCTCCCCGGTGCTTGCAGAGGCTGCTCTGGGAACAGGGATGTGAAGCACAGCCCCGATCTCAGCGCAGCTGTGGCGCCGGGGCCGCAAACCCCAATGTTTGCAGTGACATCAAAAGATGTTGCTTCAGACGAATGACCTGAAATGCCCAAAAGTCAGTGGCGGGTCATTAGGGGGTTATACTATGTATGGTATACCAGAGGCCAGATTTTTGAGAGGTTCATGCATTCAGGCGCACTATACACTCATTTAATGTGCCTTAAAACCGGGGTGGCGGCACCTCTTTTCCGACATGTTGCCCAAAATGCTTACCTGTTTATCCCACAATTGCTATTTCCTCCTGAAATTTGTCTTGGCTTTGGCGGTAGAGGGGGTCGTTTTACTTCTCCCCCAAAATGTTTGGCTCTTTCTGCCACGACGCCTCTTTGATGGGCCTGCATGGACAATCTCTTGTAGTCGTCCCGAGCCTGCTTAGCCATAGATCGCCGCCTCTCATCAGCTGCCTTTGACTTTCTCACTGCAAAATAAGAAACCAAACAGCAAAGATATGTATTACATTGTCAGACTGCAATCTCTGTTGTGTTATAGGCGAAAAATAATATAAGAATATAATATAAAAATAATATAAGATATAATATAAACATAATATGAGAATATAATATAAACAGAATATAAGATATAATATAAAAATAATATAAGATATAATATAAACATAATATAAGAATATAATATAAAAATAATATAAACATAATATGAGAATATAATATAACAATAATATAAGATATAATATAAATATAATATGAGAATATAATATAAACAGAATATAAGATAGATATAAAAATAATATAAGATATAATATAA
This sequence comes from Phyllomedusa bahiana, assembly GCA_025379985.1. NCBI lineage: Eukaryota > Metazoa > Chordata > Amphibia > Anura > Hylidae > Phyllomedusa > Phyllomedusa bahiana. The sequence goes on from JAODAL010015813.1 coordinate 23,370, forward strand.
ACAGAATATAAGATATAATATAAAAATAATATAAGATATAATATAAACATAATATAAGAATAAAATATAAAAATAATATAAGATATAATATAAAAATAATGTAAGATATAAGATAAACATAATATAAGAATATAATATAAAATAATATAAAATATTATATAAACATAATATACAGAATATAATATAACAATAATATAAGATATAATATAAAATATAATATGAGAATATAATATAAACAGAATATAAGATTAGATATAAAAATTAATATAAGATATAATATAAACAGAATATAAGATTAATATATAAAAATAATATAAGATATAATATAAACAGAATATAAGATATAATATAAAAATAATATAAGATATAATATAAACATAATATAAGAATAAAATATAAAAATAATATAAGATATAATATAAAAATAATGTAAGATATAAGATAAACATAATATAAGAATATAATATAAAATAATATAAAATATTATATAAACATAATATAAGAATATAATATAACAATAATATAAGATATAATATAAACATAATATAAGAATATAATATAAAATTAATATGAGTATCATCTAAAAATAATATAAGATATAATATAAACATAATATAAGAATATAATATAAAAATAATATAAGACATAATTCATATTATCAGCTGTGGACACAACGTATGGCCCCTGTACAAATTTATTATCTAGGCCCCCATCTGCAACCAGCAACATCTCATGGTAACGTCCCTGGTGGTCTAGGGCGGTTAAAGGATTAATACAACACCCCAGGTGAGCTAGTGCAGTGAAGAGGTTATTGTAACATCATTGGTGAGATTTTGTAATTTTAGGGGTTAATCATACTATCTCTGGTGGTCTATGGCAACAAAGGGGTTAATGATAACATTACTAATGGTCTACATCAGTAAAGTTGTTAACTCAACATCCCTGGTGAGCTAGTGCAGTGAAGGGCTTATTATAACATTGGGGGAGTAGTGCAGTGCGGGGGTTTATATAAAATCCTGGTGGGCTAGTGCAGTGGGGGGGTTATTTTTTAAACCCCGGTAAACCCATTTGCAGTAAAGGGTTATTAAAACCCATCCTGGTGAGCTAGTGAAAGTGGGGGGTTTTTAAAAATTCCCGGGTTTGGGGGCTAGTCCCAGTGAAGGGGTTATTATAACATCCCTGGTGAGCTAGTGCATTTGCAGGGGTTATTTATAACATTTTGGGGTGGGGTTTAGTGGAAGTAAAGGGGTTAATTAAAACCCACCCCTGGTGGCTAGTGCAGTGAAGGGGGTTATTAAAACACCCCGGGTTTTTTGAGTTTAGTCCCAATTTGTAGGGCTTATTATAACATCCCTGGTGAGCTAGTGCAGTGAAGGGGTTATTATAACATCCCTGGTGAGCTAGTGCAGTGAAGGGCTTATTATAACATCCTGGTGAGCAGTGAATTTGAAAGCGGGTTATTATAACCCCCCTGGTGAGCTATTCCCAGTGAAGGGTTTTTTAAAACCCAATTTTGGTGAGCTTAGGGGCAGGGGGCAGGGGTTACTATAACACCTTTTCCCATCCGGGTGAGCTTGTGCATTTGAAGGGGTTAAATTAAAAACACCCCTGGTGAGTAGTGCAGTAAAAAGGGGTTTATTATAAATCCCGGGTTTGGGGTTTTGTGCGTGAAGGGGTTTTTAAAAACCCCCGGGGGAAAGGTTTTTTTTCCCACTTCCCGGGGGTTTATTTTACTATTTTTGGGTGGTCTATGGGAAAACAAAGGGTTAATGATTAAAACCCTGGTGAGCTAGTGCGAGAAGAAAGGTTAACTTCACCCCTGGTGAGAGGGGCAGGGGAAAAGGTCATTTTAAAGGCTACTATTTGGTGGTTTTTGGCCCAAAAAAGGGGGTTTAAAATGAAAATTTTTCACTGTGGTCTACATCATTTAAAGTTTTTAACCCTCAACATCCCTGGTGAGTGTGAAGTAAAGGGGGCTTTTTAAAAACCTCCGGGTTTGGCTAGTGCAGTAAAGGGGGCTTATTAAAAAAACCTGGTGAGTAGTGCAGTAAAGGGGGGTTTTATAACACCCTTGGTGGGGCTAGTGCAGTAAAAGGGGCTTATTATAACCCCGGGGGGGAGCTAGTGAGGGGAAGGGGTTATTATAACATCCTTGGTGAGTTTTGAAATTGGGGGGGTTAAATTATTAAACCCGGGGGGTTTTTGGACAAAGGGGTTTTAAATAACATCCCCCGGTGGGTCTAGGGTTGCATAAACAATTCTGGTGAGCTACTGTAGTGAAGGGGGTTTTAAAGGCCCTTTTTTCTGGTGGTCTTGGCAAAAATGGGGTTTTAAAAAATAATAAGTCCCGGTCTAGGGGGGTGAAGTAGTTTTACAAAAAAAACCCCGGGGAGTGGGGCAATTGTTTTAAATCTGTAGTGCAGTGAGGGTTTAATAAACATCCCGGTGAGCTATGGGAGATAAGAGGGGGGCGATCATACTATCTATGATGATTGGGAAAAACCCTGGGGTTAAATTTTTACCCCCTTGAACCCCCCCCCCAGGGGTTTTAAGCCCGTTAACTCCCTGGTTCCCCGTACCAGTCAGTTCCTGGTTTTTCAGAAAACCCCGTGGAGTGAAAGGGGGTTTGGGGATAAAAAATTTTTGGTTGGGCCCAAGCAACCCAAATATTTTTTAATTTTACCCTGGGGTCTTTGTGTAGTGAAGGGGGCTTGGGCTCCTTGTGTAAAAACTTTAGGGTTCTTCTCCCTTTCCCTTTTCCATCGTGGCGCAAATGGCTCGGACACACATTGGGTGGGAAACATTAGGTAAAAGGCCCAAACCCCAATGCCCCCGCAGGGGATCATTGGGAAATCTGGGGATTGGTGAAAACAATTATGTTTGTATTTAGTAAACTATTTAAAGGGGGGAGACATTCGGATATTGTCTTTGAACCCCATGGGCCCCCTTAACCCTTTTTGGGGCCCCCCCTTTGGTTCTTTCCACCCCTTGTTTTTTTTGCCCTTTCTAGAATGAAATCAAAGCAAGCAATTTTTTCCCCTATAAATTTCCCCGGGGGGGTGGAGTCCATAAACCCCTTTGTAAATTTAATAAAATTGCGCAAGATTTTCCAAAATGCCCCGAGACGATAATGTGATTTGGACCCCTAATAAAGGGGCAGAAGCTTTCCCCATTCAATCTTTTTTTATTTGTTTTCCCAAAACTTTTTGTTTTACAAAAATTACCCGGACGAAGAAAAATTGGGGCCTTCCCGGTACCCCCGAGTTTTTTGGGTGGTCAACCGGGGACATTTTTGGTTCATTTTTAGAGGAAAAAATGCATAGGAAATTTTTATATATATCTATTTAAAATTTTTATGGTTTCCCCCTTTAAGAATCAGCCAAATCATCTAAAAAACAGAAAGTTTTATAGTACGAATTGCAAACAATTGTTTAAAAAAAAGCCGCGTTCTTCAGAAGAATTTTTGGTTTGGGTTTAATCCCCTTCATATTGCAAGGCTCGTGAGTTCCCCTTTGAGCAGATTTAAAATCCCGCTAGAAAAGTCCTAAACCCCTTTTCCCATGATCTTTTTTTAAATAGGGGTTGTCAAAATTGTGTCTTCCTAGTTCCTAAATGCATATTAAGGTACAATTAAAATATTTTAAAAAAATGTAAGTATTTTTAGTTTTTAAACTTTTTATGGGTTTTTTTTCCTTGTTTCAGCCAAAACCCTTTTAAAAAGCTAGGGGAAAAAAAGTTGGACCCCTGCAGTACCCCCCCATTGAATGTAAAATTTTATCTAATACGCCCAACTGGGCCTTGCAAAATGACAGGAAGTTTTTCGCAAACCAAAATTTCCGCAGAAAGTGTTGTAAAGGGATTTGCCCCCCTTTTAGTGCAAGCAGAAAAACTGGGTGGGTGGGGTTTAAAAAACCGAAAAAGGGGGGACTGCCCGATGAAAAAATTGGGGTTTGGGTTTTTTTCCCGTCCTATTGAAGGGGTCAGTTTAGTCATACTTAGAGGAAAATTTTCTTTCCATAGGTGGGTTTCCCCCCTTTGGGGGCAATGGTTACCCAGCCCTTTTTATTTCAAATTGCAAACAATTGTTAAATTTTAAATAAAATTTTAGCCCGATATGAAATTTCCTCTTTAAAACGATCATGGGCCCTTTCAAATATGATGGGAAAAATTAACCCCAAAAAGTTGTTTATTTCAGGGAAAATGTTTTAAGGGATTTGCCCCTCGTCGTGCACAGGAATACTGGGGGGTGGGTGAAAAACCCAAACAGCTTTCTGCGAAAGAAAAAATGGTTTGGGGTTTTTTTTCCAATTTAAATTTCAGGCTCGTGAGTCGTATTAGGGGGGGAAATTACATCCAATAGGGGCGCTGCACCCTTTTGGGGCAATGTTTTCCTGCCCCTTTATAGTACAAATTGCAACAAAATTGGGTTAAAAAAAATCTTAATAATTGTAGCCCAATATGCAACTACAGGAAAACCCTTTTTTTGGGGAAAAAAATATTCAAATTTAAAATTAAAGGAAAAGAGCTTGAATTCTGCAGCGCCCCCTGATTGGATTTTTAAAGGGTTCTCTTTAAAACAACTCCTGAGGGCCTTTTAATTTTGCTGGAAGTTTAAACCCCAAAACCCGATATTATCTGAAAACCTGTTTTAGGGGTTCGCTCCCAATGTAAAAAAAGGTTTGGTAGGTGGTTGGAACGCTCTGAAAAATTTTCCCCAAGAAAAATTGGTTTGGGTTTTTTTCCATTTACATTGCAAGGCTCAGGATCCCTATTACAGCAAATTAAAATTTGGGGTGCAGAGGCAAATTAACCCTTTAAAAAAGCCCTTTTTGAGATGAACCCAAAGGTTTTTGGGGTTTAAATTCCACAAAATTTTTAAAGCTTTTTTTTAGTTTTTATTAGAGGAAAATTAAATTTAATGGGTGGCACTGCCCGGTCCAAGCTATTTTCCTAAAATTTTTCCCCTTTATATTTTTTTTTGGACTCTTTTTCAAATAAGATCAAAGGAAAAGAAAATTTGGGGGCTCCCCAAGGCCAAGAAAGGGGTGTAAAGCTCCTCTAATTTTGGGCTGCTAAGCCTTTTCAATATTTAATGGGAGTAAACCCAAAAAAAAAATAAAAATTTTTTGCAGGAAAAAAACCTTTTTTTGGGGTTTTCCAACCCTTTTAATCAAAAATGTCCAACCGGTTAGGGGGGTTGAAAAGGGGGTACCCGGGGAAGCACCCCTTTTCCAAAACTGAATAAAATTTTTTTGGATAATTTTCCGTTCATTAAAGCAAGGCTAAGGAGTCCCAAAAATTTTAAGAAGGAAAAAAAATTTCAAAAAAACGGGGGTTCCTGGGGAAAAAGTTCCGTTCCCTTTTTGGAAAAATTAAAAATATTTGAAAAAATGTTTTTATCCCAAAAAAAACCCCCAAGGGTTTTCCCAAAAATTTTAAAGGGTTTGGGGCGGGGATAAAAAATTTTTATAACCAAAAAATTATTTTAAAAAATAAAAATTTTTTTTGTTAACGTAAAAAAGGAGAAAGGGAAAAGGGCCAAAAATAGCTTTGGGGGCCCCCTTTTTACGCCATCAAAGGAGGGATCCTTTCCCCTTAAAACGGGTTTTTTTGGCCAAAATTTTTTAAAAATGACTGGAATTTTTAAAAAAACCTTCTTTTTTATCTGAGAAAACGGTTTTTAATTTTTAATTACCCCCCCAGTATTCCTTGGCTGTTTAAACTTTTATTTTTAGGGGTTTTTAAATACATTAAAACAGTTTTCTTTTACCAATGAAATTTTTGGTTTGGGGGGTTTTAAACCTTTAACCCCCTCCCTATTCCAATCTGGGGAAATTTGTATTTAGAGGGGGAAAGGGCATTTCCCTAGGGGGGTTATTGGGGGAGAAAGTCCAAGGGGTTTTTTTTTTTTAGGGGTTCTTTTTTAAATTTTTTTTCAACAATTTTAAAAGGTTTTTAAAAATTAAGGAAAAGGGGCTAGGATTTCTTTTTCCAGCCGCCCTTTCTTGATTTTTTTGGTTTTTGGGGAAAAAAAATAACCCCGGGGGGGGCGCTCCTTATAAGGTTGGAGGGGGTTTAAAAACTAAACAACTTTGGTAAATTTCCCGGGGTTTCCCGTTTCGGCAAAAAATGGTCTTTTGAAATTACCAAAAGGTTTTTTCAGGTTTTTGCTCTTTTTCTTTAGATATTTAAAATGGATTTAAAACCCCCCCTTTATTCAATAAAACTTGGGCCTTTTTAAATTTTAAAATTTTAAATTTTAGCAAACGGAAAACGGGAAATTTTTTTTTTCTGCCGCCATTATTGGAAAGTTTAAATTTTCCCCCAATACGACTAATAAGGGCCTGCCCAAAATGCCCCGGAAATAAACCCAAACCATATTTTCCTCTGCAGAAAAAGGGGTTTTGGGATTTTTCCCGCACCCAGGAGTATTTTGCCTTTTGCACTGTGAAAAGGGGAAAAAAAAACCTGCAAAACACCCGGGTTTTTTCCAGATAAATTCTGGGGTTTGGGGTTTTCCCCAAGTCACATTTTTTTTCCAAGGGCTTTTACGTTTGGGGGGGGTGTTAGAGGGAAAATTTAAAAAAAGGGGGGGCCCTTTTTTTGGAGCCCCCAAAAATTCCCTTTTCCCCTTGCTTTTTTTTTAATTTTTATTTTTTTTAATTTTAATTTTTTCCATTTTCTTTTAAAAAAAAATCATGAAATTGTTTGGGGGTTTAATATGGCCACACCCCTTTTTTTCTATCCCCATTTAAAACACCCCTTAACCAAAAACTTTTGAAAGCCCCCATTTTTTCAAAGGTTTGGGCCCCCCACCCCGGGGGTACCCTTTTTGGCTGGGGGTGGCGTTGGAAAAGGTTTTGGTTTTTCCTTAAAAGGGGGCAAGGCCTCCAAAGGGGTTTGGTAAAAATTTTTTCCCAATTTTTTCTTTTTAATTTTTTGTTTTTGTGAGAGAAGACTTTTCCAATCGTTTTTTATTTCTTTTAATGGAAACTTTTAAATTTAGTAAATTAATTTTTTTTATTTTACTTTTAAATTTATATATATTTTTAAAAAAAATATATAATAAATATATATATTTTTATATTTTTAAAATATATATATATAAAATATATTTTTTAAAAATAAATATTAAAAATATATTATAAAAATTTATTTATAAAAATATATAAATATAAAATATATTTTTATTTAAAAAATATTTTTTTTATATATAAAATAAAAAATTTTATTTAAATAAATTTTTATTATATATATAAAAATTTATAATTACCTTTTTTCAAAAAATTTTAAATATATAAAATTTTATATACTTTTTTTTTTTATATATTTTTATATATATTTTTAAAATATATATATAAAAATTTTATAATTAATACATACAATTGAGGGGAAAAAAAAGATGGTGGAACCGGCGCCGTGTGTTCCCGGAATGCCCAAAAGATTCAGGGAGGAAAATTAAGAAATTTTTTTTTTATTATTCTAAAAAAGGGAAAGGGGATAAACCAGCCAATCTAAAATTTTTAATTAACCAAAACATATTTCATACTCAAAAGGAAAAAGGTGGGCTCTGCGACCTATTTGGGCATAGCATTTTCTTTAAACCCAAATTTTTTTAAATTGCAATAGGGCCCGGGATAAACCCCAAAACCCGGGCACTTTTCTTTCAGACAACTGTTTGGAAATGTTTTCCCCGTCGGCCCGGAAAGGGGGGATTTCTCCCTTTGGGGGGGAAGGGTTAAAATGTAGCTCAAAAAGGGGTTTTTATAACCCTTTTTCATTTGGAAAAGCGCCATGTAGGTGAGATTTTTCTCTATGGTGTCCAAAGAATGTAAAATTTTTCCAATAAAGAAAAAAAAAAGAGTAGGGTTTTAAAACCACCCTTTTAAAAGGAATGTTCCCCAAAATTTACCCAACTCACCAAAAAAAGATCTCCCCTTTTCTTGAAGAAGGTCATACACCCCAACCCGCCCTTGCAGATGAGTAAAGGGGGTTTGGTTTTTCCCCCCAGTCCTTTTCCAAGCTAAATGAATTGAATTGACTTGAGAAGTGCTAATCCCGTAAGGGGACACAGAGTAAAGGTTTTTTTCCCTTTAGCTCATTTTTGAATAGGGTTTTAAAAATTTTTTTTGGGGCGTCCCCTGGCGTTTTTAAGTCTCCAAAAATCCCTGGGGGTGCCTGTCCCCAATTAGGAAAAGTATTTCCCCCTTTTTATTTTGGACAAAAATAGTAAAGGTTTTTAACGTAAATTTATTTATTAAGTCTAAAAGGGGGCATTTAAGGATTGGGACGGGGGGTTTAGGTAAAAAATAGGGGCCCCTTTGGGGGGGCATGCCCCGGGTGCGAAATCCCGTGAATTCGTTCTTAAAAATAGTACAAGCACGTTTGGCCAAATTTACCCGGGGCTCACGAGCCATTCCCTTTTCCGATAAGGGGGTTTTTTGGAAACAAGGAAGTATTTTTTACCCCAATTTCTTTCAATAAATATTTGCATATTGTTTTTAAGTTGGTTTTTTTCGGGGAAAAATTTTTTCACGTGTTGAATTTGGGGAAAGGGCGTTTTATTCCCTGTCCCCGGTGCAACGCGTTTCAAGGCTCTTTAAAGGGTCGGGCAATGGGGTTAAGGGAAACCACCTAAAAAAAGTGACCTCCCTGGCCTAACCCGTCTACTTTTTGAGCAAAGCTAAAATTTTCATATCTTTTTTCCCCGCTATCAAAAAGCCCTTGCCCATTAGGGCTTTCCTACACCAGTTGGTGGTGTCAGCTTATACAGCGGGTCGGGGCAGCCACTAGTGATAATTTATGTGCCCCCCCCCCCCCCCCATTTAATGGAGACATCATAAAGTTCACAATGTATTAAAGAGATCCAATATTAGTTCCTGGGTCTTTTGGCTAAGATCAAGTGTAGTGTCCGTTCTGATCAGTGATGGGCAGGGGTCAGCTACAATGCAAACTAGAGTTTGGGTTCCGGGTGTACTCAGGGCTGCACGATACATGTGGACTGTAGGTGACCTGGGACCCAAGATTAAAGGGAGGGGGTCCGAGGTAAAAAGTGCCCCAGGAGTGGTGACCCTGGAGTGCCAGATGTCACTGGGTGCGTGACCCCACTTAAGTGGAGGCCTAGGGCTCACCAGTAGAATTTCATTCCATCTGTGGAATTGATTCTTGGGGCCCACCAGTGGAGTTGATTCTTGAGGCCCACCAGTGGAGTTGATTCTTGAGGTCACCAGTGGAGTTGATTCTTGGGGCCACCAGTGGAGGCGATTCTTGGGGCCACCAGTGGAGCTGATTCTTGGGGCCCACCAGTGGAGCTGATTCTTGGGCCACCAGTGGAGTTGATTTTTGAGCCCCACTAGTAGAGTTGATGCTTGGGGCACCAGTGGAGTGATTCTTGGATCCCACCAGTGGAGTTGATTCTTGGGGCCACCTGTGGAGTTGATTCTTGGATCCCACCAGTGGAGATGATTCTTGGGGCCACCAATGGGGTTGATTCTTGGGTCCACCAATGGGGTTGATTCTTGGCTCCCACCAGTGAAGTTGATTCTTGTGTCCCACCAGTGGAGTTGATTCTAGGGGCCACCAGTGGAGATAATTCTTGGGGCCACCAGTGGAGTTGATTCTTGGGTCCACCAATAGAGTTGATGATTGGGTCCACCAGTGGATTTGATTCTTGGGTCCACCATTGGAGTTGATTATTGGGTCCACCAATGGAGTTGATACTTGGGGCCACCAATGGAGTTGATTCTTGGGGCCACCAGTGGAGATGATTCTTTAGGCCACCAGTGGAGTTGATTCTTGGGGCCCACCAGTGGAGTAGATTCTTGGCACCCACCAGTGGAGTTGGTTCCTGGGCTCCACCAGTGGATTTGATTCTTGGGGTCCACCAGTGGATTTGATTCTTGGGGTCCACCAGTGGATTTGATTCTTGGGGCCCACCAGTGGAGTTGATTCTTGGGTCCACCAATGGGGTTGATTCCTGTGGCCCACCAGTGGAGTTGATTCTTGGGGCCACCAGTGGAGTTGATTCTTGGGCCCACCACTGGAGTTGATTCTTGGCACCAACCAGTGGAGTTGGTTCCTGGGCTCCACCAGTGGATTTGATTCTTGGGATCCACCAGTGGTATTGTTTCTGGGGCCCACCAGTGGAGTTGATTCTTGGGGCCACCAGTGGATTTGATTCTTGGGATCCACCAGTGGATTTGATTCTTGGGGCCCACCAGTGGAGTCGATTTTTGGGCCCACCATTTGAGTTGAGTCTTGGGGACAACTGTTGTGTTGTTTCTTGGGGCCACCTGTGGAGTTGATTCTTGGGTCCACCAGTGGAGATGATTCTTGGCACCCACCAGGGATTGTTTTTGGGGCCCCACCGGGGGGTTTATTTTTCTGGGACCCCACCCTATTGCTACTGTACCTCCCCAAACGCGTTTTATCCCTTTCTCTCTTTTTCCTCACCCCGGGGATCCAGGTTAAAAGATTGGGGAATTTTTATAATTCTGGTGAGATTTTTTGGGGGAAAAGCTCACTGACAGCCCTATTTATTTATTTTTTTAAGTCACTGGTTTTTCATGCCATGAGTTTGTCATTTGGATTTTGGGTGTGTGCCCTTTAAGGAGGGGTGGGGGGAAGTTGGCACTTTTTCCTTCCCCCTCCTATAACCCAGACTTGGTCCACAGAGGCCAACCTTGTATTTGAGCTCCTTGGTTGTTTTAAGCCTCATACCCGCTGATCCCACAGCGCAAGAAGGGGGCTCCCCACTTAAAAGGAAGGACCTTGTTCCTCTGGCCCGAGGGGTGGGAAAAGGGTAAAGGGGCTTTACTTTCATAAGGGCTTTATGATCCTTTTTTTCCATGGGACCTGCGTATCCGGGAATGGGCCCATGAGAGTTTCTGCTCAGATTGGAGACTCAATTACATTTACCCATGACTCTCCATTCTGTTTTATAGGCGTTCTATATGGTCAACACAGGCCCCCCGTACGGGAAAACCCCATAGAAAAGAATAGAGAACACAGCGCTCCCCTGTACTGGGAACTCCCCTAGATAAAGGAGAACACAGCGCTCCCCGTATGGGGAAATCCCGAAAGAATGGAGAACACAAAGCCCTTTACTGGAACTCCATAGACAATTGGGGAAACAAAATGTCCCCGTACTGGAACTCCATAAACAGAATGGGAAACACAGGTCCCGTATGGGGAACTCCATAGAACAGAAGGAGAACACAGGCTCCCCCCGTACTGGGGAAATCCATAGAACAAAATGGGGAGAACCCCCGCTCCCCGTACTGGGAATCCATAGAACAAAGGAGAACACAGGCTCCCCCGTATGGGAACTCCCATAAAAAGAAGGAGAACACAGCGCTCCCCTGACGGGGAACTCCATAAAACAAAAAGGAGAGCACCCAGCGCTCCCCCGTACGGGAACCCCAAGAAAAGAATGGGAACCAGCGCTCCCCCGTACTGGGAATCCCATAGAACAGAATGGAGAACACGCGTCCCTGTACTGGGAACTCCCATAAACAAATGGGAAAAACAGATCCCCTGTACTGGAAACTCCAATAGAACAGAAAGGAGAACCAGGCCCCCTGTACGGGAACTCCCCTAAACAAAGGAAAACAAACCCGGGGTCCCTGTAGTGGGAACTCCCATAGAACAAAAAGGGGAAAACAGCGCTCCCCTGTATGGGATTCCAAAAAAACAGAATGCAGGAACACAGCGTCCCCCCGTATGGGAACTCCTGAAAAAATGGGGAACACACGCTGCCCGTAGTGGGAAAACCATAGAACAGAAAGGAAGAACACGCGTCCCCTGTACGGGGAACCCATAGAACAAATAGGAACACAGCGTCCCCCTTTCTGGGAAATCCCCTGAAAAGAATGGAGAACCTTTGAAATCCCCGACTGAGAACCCCCCCATAGAAAAAAATGGAGAAAAACAGCCTCCCCTGTACTGGGAACCCCCAGAACAGAATGGGAACACAGGCTGCCCCGTTGGGAATCCCATAGACAGATTGGAGGAAAACAAACGCCCCCCGTCTGGGAATCCCATAGAACAGAAGGAAACCGCGCTCCCCCCTTCTGGGGAAATCCCATAGAAAGAAGGAGAACACAGCGCTCCCTTACTGGGAACTCCCATTAAAAAAGAAAGGAGAAACCCCGCTTCCCCTGTACTGGGAACTCCCAAGAACAAAAAGGAGAGACCCAGCGTCCCCTGTACTGGGAACTCCCATGAACAGAATGGGAAAAACAGCGCCCCCCGTAGGGAACTCCATTGAACAAAGGAGAACACAGCGCTCCCCCCGTACTGGGAACTCCATAGAACAGAATGGGGAACCGCGCTCCCCCGTACTGGGAACCCTATAGAAAGAATGGAAAACACAGCGCTCCCTGTACTGGGAACTCCCATAGAACAAAAAGGAGACACCCACGCTCCCCTGTATGGGAACTCCCCTGAACAAAAGGAGAACCAGCGCTCCCCCGTATGGGAACCCTGAAAAAGATGGAGAAACCAGCGCTCCCCCTTTCTGGGAACTCCCAAAACAGAATGGAGAAAAACAGCACTCCCCTGTATGGAAAATCCAATAGAACAGAATGGAGAACCAGTGCACCCCTGTACTGGGAACTCCAAGAACAGAAGGGAACACACACTCCCCCTACTGGAAACCCAATAGAAAAAGAAGGAAAACCAGCGCTCCCCTGAGTGGGGAAATCCCATAGAACAAAATGGAGAACACAGGGTCCCCTGTTTTGGGAACTCCCAAAGAAAGAAGCCCCGGAACACGCGCTGCCCTGTAGTGGGGAATCCCCAAGAAAAGAATGGAGAGAACACAGCCCTCCCCGTACTGGGGGCCCCCATAGAACAGAAGGAGGAACCAGCGCCCCCTGTATGGGGAAATCCCTGAACAGAATAGAGAACACAGCGGGCCCCCCCGTACTGGGGGAAATCCCATAGAAAAGAAGGAGGAACCTGAAACCCCCCGTACTGAAACCCCCATGAACAAAATGGAAACACAGCACTCCCTTACTGGGAACCCCCCTAGAAAAAAAATGGGAAAACAGCGCTGCCCCTGTAGTGGGAACTCCCATAAACAGTTGGAGAGAAAACAGCGCTCCCCGTACTGGGAACTCCCATGAACGAAAGAGAACAAGCCTCCCCCTGTACTGGGGAAACCCCCTAGAACAAAATGGGGAGAACCTGAACTCCCCTTACTGGAAACCCCTAGAACAAATGGGAACCAGCATCCCCCGTACTGGGAACCCCATAGAACAGAAAGGAGAACACACGCTGCCCTGTGGGGAACTCCCCTGAACAATTGGGAGGAACACAGGCCCCCTGTACTGGGAACTCCCCAAAAAAGAATGGAGAAAAAGTGCCTCTGCACTGGGGAAAAATCCCATAGAGAGAATGGAGAGAACACAGCGCTCCCCCGTACTGGGAACTCCCATAGGAAGAATGGAGAACACTGCTCCCTGTACTGGAACTCCCAAGAAACAGAATGGAAACCCCAGGCTCCCCCTTACTGGGAACTCCCAAAAAGAGGAATGGAGAGAAAAACCCGCCCCCCCCGTAAATGGGAACTCCCATAGAACAGAATGGGAAAACAAGCGTGCCCTGTACTGGGAACTCCCAAAACGAAGGAGAAACACGCGCTGCCCCGTATTGGGAACTCCCAAAAAGGAATGGAGAGAAACCCCGCCTCCCCAAAATGGGGAAATCCCCCTAGAACAAATGGGAAAACAGCGTCCCCTGTCGGGAACCCCCTAATAGAATGAAGGGCCAGCCTTCCCGTACTGGGAACTCCCCTAGAACAGAGTGGAGAACACAGCGTTTCTCCGTACTGGGAACTCCCATAGAACAGAAGGGAGAACACAGCGCTCCCTTGTACTCGGAAATCCCATAGAACAGAATAGAGAGTCAGACTTTGATGTTGCCTACCATTTTCCCAACTATAACATGCTCAGGAGTTTTTTCCTCAGTATATAGGTGTCAGAGATTAGAGCAGTGTTCACATTAGTTTGTCTCTTACAGGTTTCCTGCCATTCCGAGTCCTCCTTTTCCAGCTTCTGCTTCACCTCTTGAGCTTCTTTCCAGTTCATGTAAATTTCCTGAGTCCTTTCTTCCAATTTCTGAATTTCTTTGTCTTGAGTCTTTAGTGCAACAGATGTTTTCTGAAACAAGAAATAATTTGGGGAAATATTAGACGTTATCATTTGTAGCATAAGAACAATCTGCTATTTACAGAAGAACAAAATTGCACGAAAAACTGAACTTTTCCCCGAAAATATTATTCGTCAAGACGTCTTTGGGTGGTTTTATTGGAAAACATTTCACTTTTTGCTAAAAATTTTCATGCAGTTAAGTTTTGAACCAAAGCCAAGAGTGGATTCCAAGGGAATCCGAAGCTTTGACTCAAAACACTACATCAAAAACTGCAGTAATGTTTATTCAAAACGTTCTGTATGTGAAAACCAAACCCAAAAAAAAAGCCCCTTCCCGATTCACGCTTTCTGTCTCTTCCTGGTTCCCGGGTGTGGGTGGTTTTTATAGCCCTTAAATTTGCCTTTCAACTCAGTATTCCCGCCTTTTGTGGAATGGTATGAGGCATTAAACCCTTTTCTATTTGTACAGAGAGCTTCCCTTTTTTGCTTCCCCCGGGCCCCTTCCTAATCCAAAAGCTGGGGTGATTTTTTTTTAAACAAGGGGAATTTGCCCATCAAAATCAGTATTCAAGTGTTCTAGTTGCCGGGGATGAGAGATAAACGTATCTCTAGTGAGAGAGCTTTAGATTCTTCTTCCGTCTCCCAAACCCGGCCTTTTTCCCGTAAAGGGGATTCCATAGCAGCGATTTGCCTATCAACCCCAGTATTCCAAACACTTTATTGCAAATGGTATAAAAGAAAATCTTAAACTATAATGCAGAGAGCTTAATTCAAAAAAATTTCGTCTCCCCAAACCCGGTCTTCTTAAAAAGGGGGCTATAGCAGTGATTAGCCATCAACTCAGTATTTCAAGTTCGTTTTTTGTTGCACTGGGGAAAGAAACATATCTTATTTTATAGTGGGGAGAGCTTCAGATTCATGCTTCCTGTCTCTTTTTGGTCTTGCTGTAGGTAGCTTATAGCCCGTGATTTGGCCTATCAACCCGTTTTCCAAACTTTCTAATTTCACCTTTGGGATGAGAGCATGAAATCGTATTTAAAGGGCAGAAGCTTAGATTTCCCCAAAAAAGTTTCCCGTCTCTTTCTGGGCCTTTTATAGGTTGGGTTTTATAGCAGTGTTTAGGGTTTCCTCTCAGGTTTTTATTTCATCCTCTTTTAATGCTCTGACCTTTAGAGCGGGGTAAGGGGTTTCTTTACGCCCGAGAAAACTTCAAGTTTGGGAAAATTTAAACAAATCAAAAGGAATAAAATTCTTTTGTTTGTTAGAGATAAACACCTGTTCTCAAAGCTGCGGGATGTCCCCTTTTTGCCGACCTTGGGGGGTGACCTCAAAATCCCGCTCTTTAAAATTTTAAAAAAAAGAACCAAAACGAGAAGGGGAGAGCAGGGGCGGTAAAACCGAGAAAATGTGTTGCATCCCGAGCAAAAGGAGAAGGGGAGAGTGGGACGGTTTAAAAAAAAGAAACCTGTGTGAAATCAAGAAGAGAGAGAAGGGGGGGCAGGATGGTAACCAGAGAAACCCGTGTGCACTCAGAGGAAAAGAAGGGGGGAGCAGGCGGTAACCGAGAAAACCCGTGTGCACCCCAGAGCAGAGAGAGAAGGGGGGGAGGAGGACGGTAAAACCCAAAAAACCGTGGGGCAAATCAAGGGAGGAGAAAGGGGAGAGCAGGACGGTACCCCCCTAAAACCTGTGTGCCCAAACAAGGGGGAAAAGAGCAAGGGGGAGAGGGAGGACGGTAACCAGAAAAAACCTGTGGGGCAAATCAGAAACAAAGAGAAAAGGGGGTTTGAGCAGGAAAAGGTAAAAAAGAAGAAACCTTTGTGCAATTTAAAAAAGAGAGAGAAGCGGGAGCAGGGCGGTAAAAAGGGGGAAACCCGTGTGCATTCGGCAGGAGAGAAGGAGGGGAGCAGGACGGTTTAAACCCGAGAAACCGTGTGCATTCAGAGCAGAAGAAAGGAGGAAAAGGGAGGACGGGAAAACCAGAAAAACTGGTTTCACTTTAGAGAAAAAAAAGGAAAAGAGACAGGACGGTAACCAGAGAAACCTGTGTGCACCCGAGCAGAAGAGAAGGGGGGGAGCAGGACGGTAACCCGAGAAACCTGTGTGCAAATCAGAACCCGAGAGAAAGGGGAGACAGGGCGGTAACCAGAGAAACCTGGGGGTGCACTCAGAGCAAAAAGAGAAGGGGGGGAGCCCCCCGGTTTAAAGGGAGAAACCTGTGTGCATAAGGGAGAGAGAGAAGGGGAAGCCCGGACGGGGGAAAAATTTGAAAAACCTGTGTCCCCTCAAAACAGGGGAGGGAGGGGAAGCAGGAAACGGTAAAACCCGAGAAACCTGTGTGCACTCAGAGCAGAAAAGAGAAGGGGAAAAACAGGGAAAGGTAACCAAAAACTTTGTGCACTCAAGCAGAGAGAGAAGGAGGAAACAGGGCAGTAAAACCCGAGAAAACCCGTGTGCACTCAGAAAAGAGGAAGGGGAGGGGGGAGGACGGGAAAACCCGGAAAACCGTGTGACTCAGAGCAGAGAAGAAGGGAAAGGGAGGACAGAAAAATAGAAAAACACCCGTGTTTCATCAAGCAGAGTGGTAAGGGGGGGAAACAGGACGGTAACCCGAGAAACCTTTTGTGCCTCACACCAGAGGGGAAAAAGGGGGGGGGAAAGGGCGGTAACCAGAGAAACTGTTTTCACTCAGAGCAGGAGAGAAAGGGGAGAGCGGGGCGGTAAAAAACAGAAACCTGTGTGCATCAGAGCAGGAGGGGAGAAAGGGGGAAACAGGCGGTTAAACCCGGGAAAAAAATTTTGGGGGCACTCAGACAGAAAAAGAGAAGGAGAAATACAGGGCGATAACCCGGGGAAACCTGTGTGCACTCAGAGCAGAGAGGGGAGAAGGGGAGAGAAGGGCGGTAACCAGAGAAAACCCGTTTTTGCACTCAAAGCGAGAGAGAAGGGGAGGCAGGACGTTTAAACCGAGAAACCCGTGTGCCCCTCAGAAGGGAGAGAGAGAAAGCGGAGAGCAGGACGGTAACCAGAGAAAAAAAGTGGCATCCGGCAGAGAGAGAAACGGAGAGCGGGACTTTAAAACCCAAAAAACCTGTGTGCACTCAGGCAGAGAGGAAGGGGGGAAAAGCAGGGGCGGTAACCCAAGAAAACTTGGTCTTTTAGAGCGAGAGAGAAGGGGAAGCAGGAAAGGTAAACCCCGGGGAAAAAACCCGTTCGCATTCAAGCCAAAAGAAAAAGGAAGGGGCTGGAAAGGTAACCAGAGAAAAACCCGTGTCACTCGAGCAGAGAGGGAAGGGGGGACGGACGGTAAAACCAGAGAAAACCCGTTTTGGGATTCAAAGCAGAAGAGAAGGGGGAGCCAGGCGGTAACCAGAAAAACTTTTGTGCACTCAGAGCAGAAAAAGAGAAAGGAGAGAGCAGGAAAAAGTAAACCAGGGGAAACCTGTGTGTCTAAGGGAAAAGAAAAAGAAGGGGGGAGCCAAGGAAAAGTAACTAGAGAAAACCTGTGTGCCTCCAAAGCAGAGTGGAAGGAAAGGGGGGAGCGGACGGTAAACCCCGAGAAACCCGTGTGCACCACAAACAAGAGAGAAGGGGGGGGAGAGGAACGGTAACCCGAAAACCCGTTTTCAATAAGAGGGGAGGGGGAAGGGGAGAGCGGGACGGTACCAGAAAAAAACCCTTGTGCCTCCAAAAACAAAAAGAGAAGGGGAGGGGCAGGGCGGTAACCAAGAAACCTGTGGGGCACTCCCAAAAGAAAAAGAAACCCCAAAAGGGGGGGAGCAGGACGGTAACCAAAAGAAACCGTTTGCACTCAAGCAAAAAGAGAAGGGGGGAGCAGGACGGTAAAAGAGAAAAATGTTTTTTCACAACCAAAAGGGGGGGGAGAAAACAGGGACCTTAACCGAGAAAAACCCGGTGTGCATAAGGGGCAGAAAGAGAAGAGGGGAGAGCAGGGCGGAAACCCGAGAACCTGTGTGCACTTGGAAAGGGGAGAAGGGTTAGAGCCCGGGGGGTTAAGGGCCAAAAAAAACCTGTATACACTCAGAGCAGAGCAGAAAGGGGAAGCAGGACGGTAACCAGAAAAAACCTGTTTTAAATCCGAGCAGAGAGAGAGGCGGAAACGCAGGACCGGTAAAAAAAAGAAAACCTTGTGAAAATCGAAAAAGGAGGGGAAAAAGGGGGAGGCAGGACTTTTAAATAGAAAAAATCTGGTGTGACTAGAGCGGAGGAGAAAAGAGGAAAAGACAGGACCAACCAAAAAAGAAACCGTGTGCCTTTAAAGAGAGAAAGGGGAAGCAGCCCGGGAGTCAAAGAAAAACCGATAAACATCAGAGCAGAGCGAGAAGGGGAGAGCAGGAAAGGTTAAACCAGAGAAACCTGTATGCACCAGGCAGAGGAAAAAGGGGGGAAAACGGACGGTAACCAGAAAAAACCTTTTGTGCACTCTGGAAACAGATAAAATTTTCTCTTAAACCCCCTCAACAAAAATTGCGCTAGTCCCCAAATTTTTTTATCAACTTTTTAGGGCATAAACCTTAGGGAAAAACGTAAAAGTCTATGGGGGGGAACACCCCTTTATAAAAAATATGGACGTTTCCCCTTTTAAAAAGGGAAAAAAAATGTTTTAAAGCACCATATCTCAGTAATTAGTATTTTTCATTGATTTATAATTTTAATATAAATTTTAAAGAAAAATTTTAAGACCCTGAAAATAGTCCTTGGTGCTTCCCCGTCCTGCCCCCAATTTTCCTATTTTTCCAAAATACAACTGAAATGTAAAAACTGTGAATTTCATATTTGCACACCTTCCGTAATGACCTTCACCGTGTTTTTGGGAATTGTTTCTAGATTCCCCAAATTTAGTTTCTAAAAGAAAAGCAGCAATTAAATAGAGATTGAGTCTCTCTATTGCCAAAAAAGAAAAACAGTTTCCTTGATGGAAAATGAGGTTAACACACAAACCCAAATAACTTTCATCTGTGAATAAAATGCTACTTTAATTTAACTCCCTAACAACTTGGCCTGTTTGAGCCTTAAAGGAGTTGTCCGGGTTAAAAAAAAATTTTTTAGTTTCCCTAAGGAAAATAGGGTGAAAAAAATGTAAAATGGGAAAACAAAGTGATACTCGCCTTCTGTTCCCCCCCTTTTTGCCAAATTTAAACCCCCCAAAAAAAAAATAGTAAATGGGGAAAAAAAGTGAATACCCCGCCTTCCCGTTCCCCCCCTGCTGCAGTTTAGCCCCAAAGAAAAAATTTTTTTAAAATGGGGCCAAAAAAGTCTTTCTCCCCCTTCTGTTTTTCCCCCCATGCTGGGAAATTTAGCCTCCACGAAAAAATAGTAAAATGGGAAAAATAAACCATACTAGCCTTCTGTTCCCCCTCTGTTGCAGTTCAGCCTCCACAAAAAAATAGTAAAATGGGGAAAAAAAGTGGTTTAAAAATTTGCCTTCTTTTCCCCCTTGCTGCAGTTTAGGGCCCCCATGAAAAAAAAAGTTAAAAAAGGGGGAAAAAAAAATCCCTACTCCCCCTTCGTTTCCCCCTCTGTTGGGAAATTAAAAACCCTCCCCCAAAAAAAAAAATAAAAAAGGGGAAAAAAAATGGTAACTCACCTTCTGTTTTCCCCTTTCTGCATTTAGCCTCCAAAAAAAATATAAAATGGGGGAAAAAAAAAAGGTACTGCCTTTTTTGTTCCCCCTCTGCTGCATTTTGGGCCCCCCTCGAAAAAAAAAGTAAATGGGGGAAAAAAAGTGGTAAATAGCCTTCTGTTCCGGGCCCCTGCTGCGGTTTTGCACCCCGAAAAAAAAATGGGACTCCCCCTTCTTTTCCCCCCCTGCTGCAGTTTAGCCTTTCCAAAGAAAAAAATATTAAAAAGGGGAAAAAAAAGTGGGAAATCGCCTTTTGTTCCCCCTCGCTGCAAATTTAACCCCCATGAAAAAAAAAGTAAAAATTTGGGGAAAAAAAATTGGGACTCGCCTTTTGTTCCCCCTCGCTGCGTTTAGCCTTTCCTGAAAAAAAAGTAAAATGGGGGAAAAAAGTCTTAATTTGCCTTTTTGGTTCCCCCCCTGGGTTTCAGGGTTTTGCCTCAATGAAAAAAAAAAGTTTAAAAAAGGGAAAAAAAAAACATATCGCCCTTTTTGGGTTTCCCCCCTGTTGGCGTTCACCTCCACCCAAAAAAAAAAATTGTAAAATTTGGGGAAAAAAAAAAAATACCGCCTTCCCGTTCCCTCCCTTCTGGGAGTTTTAGCCTCCCCAAAAAAATTAAAAATAAAAGGGAAAAAAAAAGTTAAAAAATCAAACCCTTTTGTTCCTCCTTTTGTTTCAGTTTAGCCTCCACAAAAAAATAGTAAAATGGGGAAAAAAATCAACCCCGCCCTTCTGTTTTCCCCCCGCTGCAGTTTTGCCCCCATGGAAAAAAATTTGCAAAATGGGAAAAAAAAATCATTCTTTGCCTTCTGTTCTCACTCTGCTGCAGTTTAGCCTCCACGAAAAGATAGTAAAATGGGGAAAAAAAAGTGGTACTCGTCTTCTGTTCCCCCTCTTCTGCGTTTAGCCCCCCCACGAATTTGCTTTCTCCCTTTAATTCCCCTGTCACGGTTCCCCAAGGGTGGGGGCCCCTTTCTTTCGGGCCATCAGCGTTTCCCCCTTTCTCTGGTGGTTTTTGGCCTTTTTATTCCAACCCACCTGTCCCAGCTCCTGTTTGCGGTTCCCGTCTCCATGGGGGGCCTCCCCTTCCTTTTCTTCCTTGGCACCCCGGGTCCCTTTTAGGGGCACGCGCCCCCGGGACGCAAGATACTTAAAGGGGTCAGCGTCCCTTTTTCCCCGGGGCCCCGGGCTGTGACCTTTTGGCCCCTTAAGGAGTTCCCCCCCACCCCTTTGGGCCCTTGTCGTTCGTTGTTGTCCTCAGCTAGAGCTTGACCCCTTAACCCTGAAAATGCTGCTGACTCCCCCTTTTTTTGTTCCCTTTTTAATTATCCTGCCCGGTACAACCTGCTGCTAAATTAAATTTCCCGGCAAACCCAAAACTGGATTCCCCGTCTTTATGTTCACTTTTCAGCATCCTTTAAAAACAGCCTCCAGTACCCCCGAACCCGCACTTTGGGTACCCCACGCCGCATCTTCCAACTGTGCCTGCGGTGGGCCCTGGGGGCCACAAACCCCGGGTATCAACGGGCGGCGCAATCGGCTTTGTTCGTCACGCAATCCCTTTCAGTACGAACTGACCCTCAAATTTTGGTCCCCCCGCCGGGTTTACTCTTTCCTGTTTGGGGCTTTGTTGAACCGGGCATGGCGGCCATCTGGAGGGAATTGTTCCGTAAAAAACCCGCAGGACCATCCCACCCGTTTGGACGAAATCATTCTGCACTGGCATCTACACCGCTCCCCCACCTGTGGCTCCCCCCCTGGTTTCCCTTTTGCGTTCCTAGCCCGCAAATTGCCCCCTGCCCTTTCCCCCCCATTCTGGAAAAGGCCCCCCATACGGTTTGTCGCGGGGTTCCCCAAACCCTTTCAACCATCCATTTTGGGGGTCCCCCGTCTATAAGTTCCCTTCTGACCGGGGCCAAGGGCCCCTTTCCAACCGCCTGCTTCAGGTTAAACCTTGGCCTGGGTCTGCCTTTCCTTTTGGGAGAGAGGTGAAACCCCCTGACAGGGGCATCCAGGGGATTTCCCAGCGCATTTTCCCGGGAAAACCCAACGAGCTTTCCCGGGGCCCAAAAACCTTTTGGGTGCTTCTTTTCCCCGCCCGGTTCCCTCAAGGGGGGACTCCCCCGTGGGAAAAAATATGCCTCCAGTTCCGTACCCTGGCCTCCGAGCTTTTTCCCGGAACAACGGGCCCCCGTTGTTTTGGGCCCTTTTGGGGAGGGCTTGGGGGGCCGGCAATCAAGGACGATTTGGGGGGGTCGTGAATCTACCTACCACCCCGGGCCCACCTCATCGCCTAGCTAAACCAAAAAAACATCCGTTTTGCGGGGGGAGTTTTGAGCTTTTGGGCCCAAAACCTGTGTCCTTTTCGTCATCGCAAAATTTCCCCCTCGTTTTTTGGTTTCCTGAAAAAACCCCACCCCCCTCGCCCCCCAACCCCGCGGTTTTTTCCCGGGTGAGCCTATGGGGTTTGGCCGTTATCCCTCTCACCACAGAGGAACCCAATCCCGTCCCCCGCTTAAACCAATGGGCTGTAAATGCGGCGGTTCCCGTCATTTCCTCAAAAAAATGCCCAGGGCCCCCCACTGCGCCCCGGAAAAACCCCCGTGCCCTGGTTTTTGTGGGTGAAAGGGCCCCGAAACAAGATGCCTTTGTTCCCGTGACCCCCCTCCCGTCCCTCTTAGTTTATCATTGGGGCCGCCCAAAAGGTTTTTGCCTTGTGGAATTCCCCGGGTCCTTGAGAAAATTTAAACCACCCCTTTATGCTGGAGAAGTTCTGCCTGCCTGTCTCCCCTCTAAAAGGGCCCCCTGGGGTTTTCTTCCATCAACGGGGAGATCCTGAAGGAGCCAAATCAATTTCGTACCCAAACCTGTTCCTGAAGGTTGGCAGTTCCCACCAAAGGAAAAACTGTCCTTTTAGTGCTGCCTAGTTCGTTTTGCTCCGTCCTCCCGGGCTCCCGTGGGGTTTCCCCGCTTTACAACCCCTCCCTGGAAAAGGAAGACGGGCGAAGTTTTCCAATGGGGGGAAAACATTGCCACTCTAGGGTGTCTCAAAACCCCCCCCAACT
This sequence comes from Phyllomedusa bahiana, assembly GCA_025379985.1. Lineage (NCBI taxonomy): Eukaryota > Metazoa > Chordata > Amphibia > Anura > Hylidae > Phyllomedusa > Phyllomedusa bahiana. Next base: position 46,230 of record JAODAL010015813.1, read on the forward strand.
TGGGGCTCCCCCGGCCCCTCCCGTTTTTCTCCCGTATGTTTCTTTCCCCAAGGGGGAAGGGAAACCCCCCGTGTGCAGGAAAAGAGCCTCTGGCCTGCAAAGGGCACCTCTGGAAATTCCCCCCACCCCCCCCTGGGCCCCACTATTTCTGCTTTTTTCCCCAAAGGGCCAAAAAAGTTACCCCGGGGTCTCTGGGAAACCCCCCCTCGAAAAAAGGTTCCCTGGGTTTTCCCAGGGGGAAGGGGGGTTAAAACCCAAACAGTTTTGTGGGGGTACCCCGGGTACCCGGGGGGAGGGCTTAAGGGGGGGGTTACGTCACGGGTTCCCCGCTTGGGCCCCGCTAAAAAAACCATCACGTGCCCTGTCTTTTTGGTGTTTCTGGGCTCTTTCACCCACCCGTTTCCCCGCTCCCGTTTTTCAGGTCTCATCCCCCATGGTTCCCCCCCTTCCGTCTTCCTGGCGCAACTAAGGGGTCCCTCTAGGGGCACGCCGGCCCCCCGGCACCCCGGGATTTTACTTAAGGAGTCCGCGTCCCTTGGCCGGCCCCAGTGACTGGGGAAAATCTGGCTTTCTTAAGGGGGTTCCTGCCCCCTGGCCCTTTTTCCCTTTTGTTGTTTTTCCCCCCCCGCAAAAGTTTTACCCCCTTAAATGCTGTACTGCTGTTTATCCCGGTTATTTTTCCTTCTGCTTTTTATCCCCGCTTAAAACTGCTGCTAAATATATTTTTGGGGACCCAAAAAGGATTCTGTATTAAAGTTCATGGGGAATCCGTTTATCGCCTCCGTTAAACCCGAACCCGCACTTTCGGCAACCCCCCTGCCAAGCATTTTGCCATCTGGGGCCGCCCGGGGGGCCCCTTTTGGGGTCCACAAAGGATATCCCAAGGGGGGCGCTTTCGGCATATGTTCCCTCAGCGCAACCTTTACATCCCAGGTTTTTTGGGCCCTAAAATTTCACAGGAGGGCTCACACTCCCCAAAATAAAAAAAAAAAACGGGGCCTTAGCTTCTCCTACGTTTCGGATGAAACCTTGGGAAATGAAAAGCATTTTTGGGGTACCGGGGGTTTTGAAACCCGTATCAGTGGAGGAACCAAAAGTTAGTATCATCGTTTTTTTTTTTCTAATTTTTTTTTAATTAGCTTTTTAAATTTTTCAAGGAAAATACTCGAGTATAAGCCGAATTTTTTAGCCAAAAAAAAATGGTTTTTCTCCCTATTAGGACACACATAAAGGGAAAAAAAGGTGTGAATTTCACCTAAAGATATGTCCTTCAAATTTTATGGGTTTGGGGAAAACCCCTTTTGTATAAAAACTTTAATACATAATAAATACGAATAAACCCAAAAGGATTGTAAGAACAGCAAGTTTTAAAAAATTTAAAAAAACTAAGTTTGAAAAGCTGACAAGGGATGTATCAAACCCTTTCAGGGCTTAGTAGAAAAACAAGGAAACCCGAAAAGGGGTGTTAATTTGAAAAAGCCATTAAATGTCTTCACTGCTTCAAATTTAATCAACAGGATTTACCCCTAAATGGATCAACGGGGAAATTGTTTTTTATTGAAAGTGACATTGTTGGAAGTTTATCACTTCCATCATTTTAATACAAGAAGAAGTAAATGAAAGTTTTAATCCTAAGGGGGCAAACAAGCCCGAAGCTGGGGCCCCAAACTCTTTTTTAAGCGTTCCCGTTAAAAAAAAAAATGACCCCCAAAAGACCCCCCCGCCCCGGAAAAAATTGCTGAGTCCCGATCGCTAAATGTGGCAGCGGGAAGCCTTGTGAAGCTTCCATCGCTGCCATGCTTTTTGGGCTTCTCCACTTCTGGGGCCCCGGGAGGAAAAAGGGAAAAACCGCCAATTTTTTACAAACCCAAAAGCATTGTTTTAACAACGTAAATTTGGAAAAACGCCCCCTAGTATTTAAGCCATTTTTTAAGTGAGGACTCAACATTACAGTTAAAAAAAAAAAAAAAAAAAGTTTTAAAGGGAAAAGAAAAAAAAAAAATTAAAAAGTTCAAATCACCCCCTTCCACCATTTTACAAATACAAAAATAAAATAATAAAAAAGTTCCCCATTTTTGGTGTCGACGTGTCCAAAAAAGGCCGATCTATAAAAACATAACATCATTTATCCCGTGCGCTGAATGCAGTAGAAGAAAAAAAATCCCAAACGCCAAAATTGCGTTTTTTTGGGTCATTTCACACTCCCTAAAAGTTGGAATAAATGTAATCAAAAAAGTCGCCTGCATTGCAAACTGGTAGCAATAAAAAGTGCGCTTCAGCCGCAAAAAATTCCCCCTCACTGACTTCTGTAGGTGAGGGTACAAAAACGTTATTGGCCAAAGAAAATGGTACCAAAACATAACGGAAACCGTACATTTTTTGTATCACCGGACGCGAATCAACCTGTAGAATACAGAGAACTCATCATTTATACCGAAAAGAGTGAACGCCATAAAAACAAAACCACACAAACATGGCGCAAGCACGTTTTTTTCACATTTTGCACCACTTAGAATTTTTTGCGGTTCTCCAGTATATTCTATGGTGCGGTGAATGACATCAATAGAAAGTACATCTTGTCCCGGAAAATAAAAGCCCTCATAAGTCTATGTAGGTGAAAAAGTAAAAAATGTATGGCCCTGGGAAGGTGGGGAGGGAAAAATGAGTGTGACAAAAAAGAAAAAGGCTCCGTCATGAAGGAATTAACCCCTTAACGACCACGCACCGTCTTTTGACGGCAGCTGATGCGGGTCGTTCGTCTACAGCGACGTCTTTTGGCGTCGCTGTAGACTTCGGGGTTTGAGGCGCCCGGGTGCCGCAACAGGGCTGGGATCGGGGTTGTACTACACAACCCCGATCCCAGAGCCTGTCCTGTGAGCACCGGGGTGCGGAGGAAACCTCTGCAACCCGATGCTTTAACCCTTTGATTGCGGCACAATAAAAGGGTTCCCCTGCTCTGTTGGGTGATCGGAACACCTGTTGACCCGACAGAGCCCGGGGAACGGCTGCACAGCCAGCCCTGGGGACCTAGAGTAGCCCCAGAGCTGTCTGTGTAACAAGCCAGTGATCAGGACAGCCTGTGTGCTGTCCTGAACACTGCCTGTGTCAGACTGACACAGATCATAATGTATTAGCATATATGAATAATAATGCATTACTAAGTGTAAAAAAAAAAAAAAAATGTAAAGCAGTTCTCCCTCCAGGGGATTTAAAAAAAAAAAAACAAAAAAAAGTTAAAAAAAAATAAAATAAAAAATAAAATAAAAATAAATATTTAATAAAAAATAATTGTGTATAAATTACACAAAAAAAAAGCCCTACACATATAAGGTATCCACACGACTGTAATAACCTGTAGAATTAATCTAACAAGTTAAGTTATTACGTGTGAAATATGAACGGTGTAAAAAAAAATGTAAAAAAACAAAAAACATTTTTTTAAATTCAGCAATTATTTATAAGTGAACTTAAACTGTTCCCCCGTAAAGTACAACTTGTCTCGAATAAAACGAGACCTCGTACAACTGCGTCATCGAAAAAATAAAAAAGTTACAACTGTTGAAATGCAAGGAGACAAAAACTAAAAAAACGTTTTGGTCATTAACTACTTTTCAGGCCTGGGAGTTAAGGGGTTAAGGGAAGGAGGAGAACTAAGACTCCAAATGCATCTCATTTTTGGGTCCCATTTATGGTTTCCATTGGGATTCTGTGGTGGGGCTCCCATAGGCTTCAATGAGACAAAGGTAATCCTTATTGGGCTACATGTGCCCCACTTAGAGAACGTCCATGGTTTTTGCATCAGTCTACCATTCATTTGTGTCCGATGCAGAAATGCTAAATAGGGCAAACGTAGTGCAATTAAGACTATGCAAGTTCATTTAAACGAAGGTAAACAGTTCATTGGCTCACCTTAATTCACCTTAATTCACCAGCTGTGAACAAGGGCGATATTGCGCCCGAAACGCGTAGGCTATTTTATTGCCATTTTATACCCTCTGCACTCATTTTTGTATTTGCAATAAAGAATTGTTCCACGATTACTGCTGGTGCTGGATCGCATTTTTCAATTTGCAATTAAGACTATGTATGCCCTATTGAAGTCTATGGGCCAGCCACATCCCCGATGCAGTATCCGTCGGGCCAAAACTTTTGCAGTATTCTGACAGATTTTACAAACTGGACCCAAAAAGAGATGTGAATGGGGCCTTATTTGCATAGAAAATTATCAGAATTAAGCAATACAGTTTACGATGTTCAGGAATCTTTAGGGGCGATTTTGATGCAATTTTTCCCTTGCAGTTCTGCACTGCAATGAGACGGCCTTTATTACCCGTATGTTCCTTAGAGCATGTCCCCACGGCAAGGGTTTTCGGACGGTTTTTCAGCCGGATTGCGGTTTTGCAGACCGCCTGAAAAACCGGCCGAAAACCAGCAGAATTGTGCTCTATGGAAAACCTGTGCAGCAGTCCCCACTGCACGGATTTTCCGTCCGGCAGTTTTTCCACCCAAGGTCCGGCCGCAAAACATTGTGTAAGCACAATCTTCCGTCCGGTTCTCGGACGTAATCTGTGCTTCTCAATGTGAAGGGGGAAGGATTTTCTCTTTTCATCGCGGAGAAAAGCCTTCCCCCCCGTAGCCGTGGGGACAGCCGCAAAACAGGACACATACTGGCCGGCAAACCGACCGGTATGTGTCCTGTGCAGTGGGAACGCGCCCTTAGGCGGCTTTCACACAGCGCAGTTTTGGTGCAGCTTTCAATGTGCTCCAATTAAACTGCCTTTATTGCCAGTAGCTTCTTTCAGTTACCGAAATTGTTTGGAAAGGTGTTTTCAACTAAGTAATCAATGATTGTGTTTGAAGTCGTGTGGATACTTTCCAAACAGTTTAGATAAGTGAAAGAAGCTGCTGGTAATAAAGGCAACTTAATTGGAGCACAGTTAAAACTGCACCAAAACTGCACTGTGTGAGAGCAGCCTTTCAGTCATCTAACTTGTTTGGAAAGGTGCTACAAGTAAGTAATCAATGACCTAGTAACTGCTAAAGCCTCATGCCGCTACTCTGTGCTTCTCCTCTTAGACCTGTCCTCTGCCATTGACACTGTTGACCATTCCCTCCTGCTACAAATCCTCTCATCCCTCGGCATCACGGACTTGGCCCTCTCCTGGATCTCCTCGTACCTCACTGATCGGACATTCAGCGTCTCTCATTCTCGCTCCACCTTCTCCTCTCGCCCACTCTCTGTTGGTGTCCCTCAGGGGTCAGTCCTGGGCCCACTACTCTACAACTCTACATCTCTGCCCAGATGTCACCTCTCTTCTCTCCCGGATCCCTGACTGTCTATCGTCCATTTCCTCCTTCTTCTCCTCCCGTCTCCTAAAACTAAATGTGGAGAAAACTGAATTTATCATCTTTCCAACGTCCCACTCCATCCCTCCACCTGATCTCTCTATCACAGTCAATGGCTACACTCTCTCACCAGCTCCACAAGTCCGTTGCCTTGGGATAATCCTAGACTCCTCTCTGTCCCTCAAACCTCACATCAAAAGCCTCACCTCTGCTGCCGCCTGCACCTGAAAAACATCTCTCGCATCGGCTCATTCCTCAACTACGTGAGTACTAAAATGCTGGTCGCTGCCCTCGTGATCTCCCGCCTGGACTACTGCAACATCCTTCTCAGTGGCCTCCCAGCTAGCACCCTCGCTCCCCTCCAATCCATCCTTAACTCTGCTGCCCGTCTTATCCACCTCTCTCCTCGCTCCTCCTCTGCCTCTCCCCTCTGCCAATCCCTTCACTGGCTTCCCATTGCCCAGCGAATTCATTTCAAGCTACTAACCCTGACCTACAAGGCTCTCCATGACCTCTCCCCTCCATACATCTCTGCCCTAATCTCTAAATACCTCCCCTCACGCACTCTCCGCTCCTCACAGGACCTTCTTCTCTGCTCTCCTCTTAGGCTATGTTCACACGGCTTAAAATGGGCCGTATTTTGGTCCGTAATTACGCGCCGGAGTGCGCAAATTACGGGCTGAAAACGTCCCATTCATTACGGTAATTCACAGTTCTCATAGAGAACTATGGATTACGTCTCCTCTCCCCGATAATTGACACTTTCTAGCGGCGTATAAGTGCCGCTAGCAGTGACTGTCTATGGGCCGGCGAAGTGTCGGCCCCCCGCTCGCTCTCCCACTCCACCCCCGTCCACACGGCGTAATTGCGGGGCGAAATTACGCCCCGCAGTTAAGCCGTGTGAACATAGCCTTATCAGCTCCTCACATAACCGTCTCCAAGACTTCTCCCGTGCTTCCCCTATTCTCTGGAACTCACTGCCCCAACACATCAGACTCTCCCCCTCTCTCACCAGCCTCAAACGTAACCTGAAAACCTACCTCTTCAGAGCTATAACCAACATTAACCGTGTTGCACTGCTCCACCCCACAGACATGTCTGCTCCCCACATTCTGTCTCTTGCCTCCTTCCCTGTAGATTGTAAGCCCTCGCGGGCAGGGTCCTCTCTCCCTCTGTACCAGTTGTTAGTCACTTATTGTCACTTTGTAACTGTTTGACCAATGTTATTTATGTACCCACCTCAAATGTACAGCGCCCTGGAATCAAGGGCGCTCCAAAATAAATGATAATAATAATAATTGTGCTTAGGGGGCTTTCGCACGGTGCATTTTTGGTGCGTTTTTTGATGTGTTTTTGATGCGTCTTTTGTGCAGTAATGTACAGCATTAATTGCTGTGGCTTTCTACACAAAAAAACATATCAAAAAATGCACCAAAAGGCAGCATGTGAAAGCAGCCTTATAATCCACAAGACCTTATTACCCTCTAGATCCTTTCAGTTATCTAAATTGTTTACACAGTGTTACAAGTGATCAATTATTCTGTTTAAGGGAGCTTTCACACAGCGCAGTTTTGGTGCAGTTTTAACTGCGCTCCAATTAAACTGCCTTTATTACCAGCAAGCTTCTTTCAGTTGTCTGAATTATTCAGAAAGGTGTTTCAAGTAAGTACTCAATGACTGTATTTGGAGTCTCGTGGATTACACACTTACTGATTACTCACTTTACAAAAACAGTTTAGATAAGTGAAAGAAGCTGCTGGTAATTAAGACTGATGATTGGAGCACAGTTAAAACTGCACCAAAACTGCGCTGTGTGAAAGCAGCCTTTTAGTTATCTAAATTGTCTGGAAAGGTGTTACAAGTGAGTAATCAGTGATTGTACTTATAATCTGCAAGACTTTATTACCATTTAATCCTTTCAGTTATCTAAATTGTTTGAAAGGTGTTACAAGTGAGTGATCAATAAATTGTGCTTATAATCCCAAACTTTATTACCATTTAATCCTTTCAGTTATCAAATTGTTTGGAAAGGTGTTACAAGTGAGTAATCAATGATTGTGCTTATAATCCGCAAGACTTTATTACCATTTAGATCCTTTCAGTTATCTAAATTGTTTGGAAAGGTGTTACAAGTGAGTAATCAATGATTGTGCTTATAATCCACAAGACTTTATTACCATTTAGATCCTTTCAGTTATCTAAATTGTTTGGAAAGGTGTTACAAGTGAGTGATCAATGATTGTGCTTATAATCCGCAAGACTTTATTACCATTTAGATCCTTTCAGTTATCTAAATTGTTTGGAAAGGTGTTAAAAGTGAGTAATCAATGATTGTGCTTATAATCCATAGCTTTATTACCATTTAGATCCTTTCCAGTTATCTAAATTGTTTTGGAAAAAGGTGTTAAAGTGAGTAATCAATGATTGTGCTTAATCCGCAAGACTTTATTACCATTTAGATCCTTTCAGTTATCTAAATTGTTTGGAAAGGTGTTACAAGTGAGTAATCAATGATTGTACTTATAATCCGCAAGACTTTATTACCATTTAGATCCTTTCAGTTATCTAAATTGTTTGGAAAGGTGTTAAAAGTGAGTAATCAATGATTGTGCTTATAATCCGTAAGACTTTATTACCATTTAAATCCTTTCAGTTATCTAAATTGTTTGGAAAGGTGTTACAAGTGAGTGATCAATGATTGTGCTTATAATCCGCAAGACTTTATTACCATTTAGATCCTTTTAGTTATCTAAATTGTTCGCACAGGTGTTACAAGTGATCAATTATTCTGTTTAGGGCGCTTTCACACAGCGCAGTTTTGGTGCAGTTTTACCTGTGCTCCAATTAAACTGCCTTTATTACCAGCAAGTTTCTCTAAATTGTTCGGAAAGGTGTTTGGAGTAAGTAATCAATTACTGTGTGTGAATTCTGGTGGATTACACACACACACTAATGGATCACTCACTTTGCAAACAGTTTAGGTAAGTCAAAGAAGTTTGCTGTTAATTAAGGCAGATAATTGGAGCGCAGTTAAAACTGCATCAAACTGCGCTGTGTGAAAGCGCCCTAAACAGAACCGTAACACCTGTGCACACAATTTAAATAACCGAAAGAATCTAGAGGGTAATAAAGTCTTGTGCATTATAAGCACAATCATTGATTACTCACTTGTAACACCTTTCCAAACAATTTAGATAAATCAAAGGAGCTTGGTGGTCATAACCTCTTGTGGATTATAAGGGTGCTTTCACACAGCACAGTTTTGGTGCAGTTTTAACTGCTCTCCAATTAAACTGCCTTTATTACCAGCGAGCTTCTTTCAGTTGTCTAAATTGTTCGGAAAGGTGTTTCAAGTAAGTAGTCGGTTACTGTATTTGGAGTCTCGTGGGTTACACACACACTAATTGATCACTCACTTTCCAAACACTTTCGGTAAGTGAAAAAAGCTTGCTGCTAATAAAGGCACATAATGGGAGCGCAGTTTAAACTGCACCAAAACTGCGCTGTGTGAAAGCACCCTATGCAAAATCATTGCTCGCTTGTAACACCTTTCCAAACAATTTAGATAACTAAAAGGAGCTTGGTGGTCATAAAGTGTTATGGATTATAAGCAAAATCATCGCTCACTTGTAACACCTTTCCAAACTGCTGCCTTGTTGTGGATTTTACAGTTTTGATCAAAATGTACACTAAGAACCTCAAAATTTTCAAATATTCCAAAGTAGCAGAAATGCTTTTTCCCCAAAAATTCATATGTTCCCTTTGACTGTTTTTTAATGCCTGTAGAGTGCTGCTGATATTGGATTGTGTTTGCGTTACATGTGTGATTTGACATGCTTGCACCTGTAGTTCCACAGCAGCTGCTATGGAACGACAAGTGCCTGCAGGCCACACCACACTTGTTCAACGCATGTAGTAATCTACACCTATATGATTAGTACATGTGTTTAACCCTGAAATGGCGGGACGTGTCACTGCTATGGAACTACAAGTACCGGCAGTCCACACCACACTTGTTAAACACAACACATGTAGTAATCTACACCTATATGATTAGCACATGTGTTTAACCCTGAAATGGGGGGAGGTGTTACTGCTATAGAACTACAAGTGCCGGCAGGCCACACCACACTTGCTAAACGCATGTAGTAATTACACCTATATGATTAGCACATGTGTTTAACCCTGAAATGGGGGAGGTGTTACTGCTATGGAACTACAAGTGCCGGCAGGCCACACCACACTTGTTAAACACAACACATGTAGTAATCTACACCTATATGATTAGTACATGTGTTTAACCCTGAAAGGGGGGAGGTGTTACTGCTATGGAACTACAAGTATCGACAGGCCACACCACACTTGTTAAACACAACACATGTAGTAATCTTCACCTATATGATTAGCAAATGTGTTTAACCCTGAAATGGGGGATGTGTTACTGCTATGGAACTACAAGTGCCGGCAGGTCCCACCACACTTGCTAAACGCATGTAGTAATTACACCTAAATGATTAGCACATGTGTTTAACCCTGAGAGGGAGGAAGGTGTCACTGCTATGGAACTACAAGTACCGGCAGGCCACACCACACTTGTTAAACACAACACATGTAGTAATCTACACCTATATGATTACACCTATATGATTAGCACATGTGTTTAACCCTGAAATGGGGGAGGTGTTACTGCTATGGAACTACAAGTACCGGCAGGCCACACCACACTTGTAAAACACAACACATGTAGTAATCTACACCTATATGATTAGCACATGTGTTTAACCCTGAAAGGGAGGGAGGTGTCACTGCTATGGAACTACAAGTGCCTGCAGGCCACACCACACTTGTTAAACACATGTAGTAATCTACACTTATATGATTAGCACATGTGTTTAACCCTGAAATGGGGGAAGGAGTTACTGCTATGGAACTTCAAGTACCAGCAGGCCACACCACACTTGTTAAACACAACACATGTATTAATCCACACCTATATGATTAGTACATGTGTTTAACCCTGAAATGGGGGGATGTGTTACTGCTATGGAACTACAAGTGCCGGCAGGCCACACCACACTTGTTAAACACAACACATGTAGTAATCTACACCTATATAATTAGCAAATGTGTTTAACCCTGAAATGGGGGAGGTGTTACTTCTATGGAACTACAAGTGTCGGCAGGCCCCACCACACTTGATAAACACAACACATGTAGTAATCTACTCCTATATGATTAGCACATGTGTTTAACCCTGAAATGGGGGGAGGTGTTACTGCTATGGAACTACAAGTATCGGCAGGCCACACCACACTTGTTAAACACAACACAAGTAGTAATCAACTCCTATATGAATAGCACATGTGTTTAACCCTGAAATGGGGGGAGGTGTTACTGCTATGGAACTACAAGTATCGGCAGGCCACACCACACTTGCTAAACGCATGTAGTAATTACACCTATATGATTAGCACATGTGTTTAACCCTGAAATGGAGGGAGGTGTCACTGCTATGGAACTACAAGTACCTGCAGGCCACACCACACTTGTTAAACACAACACATGTAGTAATCTACACCTGTATGATTATCACATGTGTTTAACCCTGAAATGGGGGGAGGTGTAAATGCTATGGAACTACAAGTGCCGGCAGGCCACACCACACTTGTTAAACACAACACATGTAGTAATCCACAGCTATATGATTAGTACATGTTTTTAACCCTGAAAAGGGGGGAGGTGTTACTGCTATTGAACTACATGTATCGGCATGCAACACACCACTTGCTAAACCCATGACGTAATTACACCTATATGATTAGCACATGTGTTTAACCCTGAAAGGGAGGGAGGTGTCACTGCTATGGAACTTCAAGTTCCGGCAGGCCACACCAACATTGTTAAAAAACAACACATGTAGTAATCTACACCTATATGATACACCTATGATAAGCACAAAGTGTTTAACCCTGAAATGGGGGAGTTGTTACTGCTATGGAACTACAAGTACCGGCAGGCCACACCACACTAGTGAAACACAACACATGTAGTAATCTACACCTATATGATTAGCACATGTGTTTAACCCTGAAAGGGAGGGAGGTGTCACTGCTATGGAACTACAAGTGCCTGCAGGCCACACCACACTTGTTAAACACAACACATGTAGTAATCTACACATATATGATTAGCACATGTGTTTAATCCTGAAATGGAGGAGGTGTTACTGCTATGGAACTACAAGTACCAGCAGGCCACACCACACTTGTTAAACAGAACACATGTAGTAATCTACACCTATATGATTAGCACATGTGTTTAACCCTGAAATGGGGGGAGGTGTTACTGCTACGGAACTACAAGTGCCGCCGGGCCACACCACACTTGTTCAACGCATGTAGTAATCTACACCTATATGATTAGCACATGTATTTAACCCTAAAATGGGGGGAGGTGTTACTGCTATGGAACTATAAGTACCGGCAGGCCACACTACACTTGTTAAACAAAACACATGTAGTAATCTACACCTGTATGATTAGCACATGTGTTTAACCCTGAAATGGAGGGAGGTGTCACTGCTATGGAACTTCAAGTGCCGGCAGGCCACACCACACTAGTTTAACGCATGTAGTAATTACACCTATATGATTAATACATGTGTTTAACGCTGAAATGGGGGGAGGTGTTACTGCTATGAAACTACAAGTGTTGGCAGGCCACACCACACTTGTTAAACACAACATGTGTATTAATCTACACCTATATGATTAGCACATGTGTTTAACCCTGAAATGGGGGAGGTGTTACTGCTATGGAACTACAAGTACCGGCAGGCCACACCACACTTGTTAAACACAACACATGTAGTAATTTACACCTATATGATTAGTACATGTGTTCAACCCTGAAATGGGGGAAGGAGTTACTGCTATGGAACTACAAGTGCCGGCAGGCCACACCACACTTGTTAAACACAACACATATAGTAATCTACACCTATATTATTAGTACATGTGTTTAACCACGAAATGGGGGAAGGTGTTACTGCTATGGAACTACAAGTGCCGGCAGGCCCCACCACACTTGTTAAACACAACACATGTAGTAATCTACACCTATATGATTAGCACATGTGTTTAACCCTGAAAAGGGGGGGAGTGTTACTGTACATGAGGCCAGACCTGACGCCCCGACCAAGTGATGAACCTCCATAGTCTCATAGTTGGGGAGGGAGTTTTTTTAAGGAACATGACTCAGAGTGTCAGATCAGCATATAAGTCACGCCCCATAAGAGCCCCCGTTTATAACTAGAAAACCATTGGCATCATAACTCAGTAATATTCAACCAGTCATAACATGATATCTTGATAAGACCTTTGTTAAATTTGACATTAAAAATGGTCTTACCTGCTGCACCCCATAATTTTTAGACTGTCTTGTTGTAGACGCCTGCAGTATATCTTGAATACTTCTCGTTTTTGAAGGTGTGATAGGCTAGGAATTAAATCAAATAGCCCATTTATAATGACACAAGTTACTTGCCATGGTATCTGTCACCAAAGAACCCATGCAACCACAGTACCCTGCAACCAGTAAGATTTGGCAAGCGCCCCAAGACTCCCAGAATCCGCACCCCATAAAGAAAGCAGGACCTGACTCAATAATAACCCACAGCAAAGGGAAGTCTCCATTATTTCAAATAAACTTAAATTAGACTTTGCTATCTGAAAAGCTCAAAAGAAATCGCAAAATGTAATGTGTCTGTATGAAACCGAGACCAACAGGATACATTTTTGAGTCAAGGGCTCAATAAAGAAGAACGGCCATTTTTGATGTTGTTCTGGATGTACTGAAACATGGACCAGTGAAGTTGGCTCTTAGGGCCCAGTAGTGGAGTCGGCTCTTGGGGCCCACCAGTGGAATTGGCTCTTAGAGCCCACCAGTGGAGTTGGCTCTAGGGGCCCACCACTAGAGATGATTCTTAGGTCCCAGCTGTGGATTTTTGGGGCCCACCAGTGGAGATGGTTGTAGAGTGCCCACCAATGAAACTGGCTCTTGGGGCCCAGCAGTGGATTTTATTTTTGAGGGCCCACCAGTGGAGATGGTTGTAGAGGGCCCACCAATGAAACTGGCTCTTGGGGCCCGCCAGTGGAGTTGGCTCTTGGGGCCTACCAGTGGAGATGATTCTAGAGGGCCCACCAGTGGAGTTGATTTTTGGGGCCCACCAGTGGCACTGGCTCTTGGGGGTCCACCACTGGAGATGGCTGTAGAGGGCCTACCAGTGGTGTTAGTTTTTGTGGCCCATTGGTGCAGCTGGTTCTTGGGGCTAACTAATGAAATCAATTCATGAGGCCCATCTGTGGAGCTGATTCTTGGGGGGCCCCCATGGAGTGTCAAGGCTTGGGGCCCCATTTGAAGTTGATTCTGGGGCAGGACCAGTGAAGTTGGCTCTTAGGGCCCAGTAGTGGAGTCGGCTCTTGGGGCCCACCAGTGGAATTGGCTCTTAGAGCCCACCAGTGGAGTTGGCTCTAGGGGCCCACCACTAGAGATGATTCTTAGGGCCACAGGGGTGTTGATTTTTGGGCCCACCAATGGACTTGTTTTGGGGCCCACCAAATGAAACTGGTCTTTTGGGGGTCACCAGTGGAGTTGGCTCTTGGGGCCACCAGTGAAGAAGATTCTGGGGCCCACCATGGAGTTGATTTTTGGGCCCACCAGTGGCACTGCTCTTGGGGTCCACCACTGGAGGTGGTTCTGAGAACCACCAGTGGAGTTGATTTTGTGGCCCACACAGGTTTTGGGTACTATGATTTTTTGAGGCCCCAGTGGAGTTGCTTCTTGGGCCCACCAGTGGAGTTGATTCTTGGGGCCAACAAGTGGAGATGATTCTTGGGGCCAACAAGTGGAGTTGATTCTTGGGACCCACCAGTGGAGTTGATTCTTGGGGTTCACCAGTGGAGGTGATTCTTGCAGCCCACCAGTGGAGTTGATGCTTGGGGTCCACCAGTGGAGTTGATTGTTGGGGTTCAAACCCGTGGAGGTGATCTTGGGCCACAGTGGAGTTGATTCTTGGGACCCACCAGTGGAGTTGATTCTTGGGTTCACATGAGGAGGGTGATTCTTGGGGCCCACCAGTGGAGTTGATTCTTGGGGCCCACCAGTGGAGTTGATTCTTGGGGCCCACCAGTGGAGTTGATTCTAGGGGCCCACCAGTGGAGTTGATTCTAGGGGCCACCAGTGGAGTTGATTCTAGGGGCCCACCAGTGGAGTTGATTCTCGGGGCCCACCAGTGAAGTTGATTATTGGAGCCCATCAATGGAGTAGATTTTTTGGGCTCTCCAGTGGAGTTGATTCTTGGGGCCACCAGTGGAGTTGATTCTTAGGACCTACTGTGCAGCTACTGTATATTACTACACATGACTCTTACTTTCTGTCTTTTCTTTCCCTAAAAGGCAGCCCCAGCAGCCTCCATGCCCAGGAGTCCGCTATTCCCAGGGGCCCACCTGGGGCTTCTCCTGCTTCTCTTGACTATTATAAAGCAGTACATATATTTTGGGCACCTATCACCCCAGAACTCCAAAACCGGAGGCAACAAGTTGCAGGTTTGTAGACTGTTGAGTTTGTGTGAATTGTGCTCAACACTGTGTAGAAACAGAATAATCTATTGCGGTTGCGCCTACGTCACAAGCTTTGAAGGTGCGTCTGTGACACCGGGATGAAGAGGTTAAATAGTGCTGGAGGGGGCAGGAAATCAGCCAAATTTATTCTGTACAAAGTCTTTAGATTCAGGACCAGAGCTGCAGTCTCTATGTTACTCCTTTCTATTTTTTGGCTGTGTACTGTACTTGTTAATAATCTTTCCTATGAGTCGACTCTGATGGCAAACCCTACTAAGAAGAGTTAGGAGGTGCGGTAGGAGAGGGAGGCTTTAATTCACCAAAATTAAAAACGTATGATTGCCAGCTGACGTACCTGTAGGAGATTCTAAGAGTAAGAGCTTGCTCGAAACGCGTCAGCTGGCAGTCATACGTTTTTAATGTTGGTGAATTGAAGTTGATGATTTTATGCCATAAACAGTTCCAGCCATACAGTGCCCACCATAACAGGGCCAGCCATACAGTGCCCACCATAACAGGGCCAACCATACAGTGCCCACCATAACAGAGCCAGCCATACAGTGCCCACCATAACAGGGCCAGCCATACAGTGCTCACCATAACAGTGCCAGCCATACAGTGCCCACCATAACAGAGCCAGCCATACAGTGCCCACCATAACAGGGCCAGCCATACAGTGCCCACCATAACAGGGCCAGCCATACAGTGCCCACCATAACAGGGCCAGCCATACAGTGCCCACCAATACAGTTACAGATATTCAATGCCCACTATAACAGAGCCAGCCATACAGTGCTCACCATAACAGTGCCAACCATACAGGGCCCACCATAACAGGGCCAGCCATACAGTGCCCTCCATAACAGAGCCAGCCATACAGTGCCCACCATAACGAGCCAACCATACAGTTTCCCACCATAAACAGGGCCAGCCATACAGTGCCCACCATAAAAAGAGCCAACCATACAGTGCCCACCATAACAGAGCCAGCCATACAGTGCCCACCATAACAGTGCCAGCCATACAGTGCCCACCATAACAGGGTCAGCCATACAGTGCCCACCATAACAAGGCCAGGCATACAGTGCCCACCATAACAGGGTCAGCCATACAGTGCCCACCATAACAAGGCCAGCCATACAGTGCCCACCATAACAGAGCCAGCCATACAGTACCCACCATAACAGAGCCAGCCATACAGTGCCCACCATAACAGAGCCAGCCATACAGTGCCCACCATAACAGGGCCAGCCATACAGTGCCCACCATAACAGTGCCCACCATAACAGTGCCCACCATAACAATGCCAGCCATACAGTGCCCACCATAACAGTGCCAGCCATACAGTGCCCACCATAACAGAGCCAGCCATACAGTGCCCACCATAACAAGGCCAGCCATACAGTGCCCACCATAACAGGGTCAGCCATACAGTGCCCACCATAACAGGGTCAGCCATACAGTACCCACCATAACAGTTCCAGCCATACAGGGTCCACCATAACAGAGTCAGCCATACAGTGCCCACCATAACAGAGCCAACCATACAGGACCCACCATAACAGAGCCAGCCATACAGTGCCCACCATAACAGTGCCAGCCATACAGGACCCACCATAACAGAGCCAGCCATACAGTGCCCACCATAACAGGGTCAGCCATACAGTGCCCACCATAACAAGGCCAGCCATACAGTGCCCACCATACAGTGCCCACCATAACAGTGCCAGCCATACAGTGCCCACCATAACAGAGCCAGCCATACAGTGCCCACCATAACAGTTACAGATATTCAATGCCCACCATAACAGAGCCAGCCATACAGTGCTCACCATAACAGAGCCAGCCATACAGTGCCCACCATAACAGAGCCAGCCATACAGTGCCCACCATAACAGAGCCAACCATACAGTGCCCACCATAACAGAGCCAGCCATACAGTGCCCACCATAACAGAGCCAGCCATACAGTGCCCACCATAACAGAGCCAACCACACAGTGCCCACCATAACAGAGCCAGCCATACAGTGCCCACCATAACAGAGCCAGCCATACAGGGCCCACCATAACAGGACCAGCCATACAGTGCCCACCATAACAGGACCAGCCATACAGTGCCCACCATAAACAGAGGGCCCGCCATACAGTGCCCACCATAACAGGTCCAGCCATACAGTGCCCACCATAACAGGACCAGCCATACAGTGCCCACCATAACCGAGCCAGCCATACAGTGCCCACCATAACAGAGCCAGCCATACAGTGTCCACCATAACAGTTCCAGACATACAGTGCCCACCATAACAGAGCCAGCCATACAGTGCCCACCATAACAGGGCCAGCCATACAGTGCCCACCATAACAGTGCCAGCCATACAGTGCCCACCATAACAGAGCCAACCATACAGTGCCCACCATAACAGAGCCAGCCATACAGTGCCCACCATAACAGGGCCAGCCATACAGTGCCCACCATAACAGAGCCAGCCATAACAGAGCCAGCCATACAGTGCCCACCATAACAGAGCCAGCCATACAGTGCCCACCATAACAGTTCCAGCCATACAGTGCCCACCATAACAGTGCCCACCATAACAGAGCCAGCCATACAGTGCTCACCATAACCGAGCCAACCATACAGGGCCCACCATAACAGTTCCAGCCATACAGTGCCCACCATAACAGTTCCAGCCATACAGTGCCCACCATAACAGGACCAGCCATACAGTGCCCACCATAACAGGACCAGCCATACAGTGCCCACCATAACAGAGCCAGCCATACAGTGCCCACCATAACAGGACCAGCCATACAGTGCCCACCATAACAGGACCAGCCATACAGTGCCCACCATAACCGAGCCAGCCATACAGTGCCAGCCATACAGGGCCAGCCATACAGTGCTCACCATAACAGAGCCAGCCATACAGTGCCCACCATAACAGGGCCAGCCATACAGTGCCCACCATAACAGTTCCAGCCATACAGTGCCCACCATAACAGAGCCAACCATACAGTGCCCACCATAACAGGGCCAGCCATACAGTGCCCACCATAACAGGGCCAGCCATACAGTGCCCACCATAACAGTGCCAGCCATACAGTGCCCACCATAACAGAGCCAGCCATACAGTGCCCACCATAACAGTTCCAGCCATACAGTGCCCACCATAACAGAGCCAGCCATACAGTGCCCACCATAACAGAGCCAGCCATACAGTGCCCACCATAACAGTGCCAGCCATACAGTGCCCACCATAACAGTGCCAGCCATACAGTGCCCACCATAACAGTGCCAACCATACAGTGCCCACCATAACAGTTCCAGCCATACAGTGCCACCATAACAGAGCCAGCCATACAGTACCCACCATAACAGGACCAGCCATACAGTGCCCACCATAACAGAGCCAGCCATACAGTGCCCACCATAACAGTTCCAGCCATACAGTGCCCACCATAACAGAGCCAGCCATACAGTGCCCACCATAACAGGGCCAGCCATACAGTGCCCACCATAACAGTTCCAGCCATACAGTGCCACCATAACAGAGCCAGCCATACAGTGCCCACCATAACAGGACCAGTCATACAGTGCCCACCATAACAGTGCCAGCCATACAGTGCCCACCATAACAGGGCCAACCATACAGTGCCCACCATAACAGTGCCAGCCATACAGTGCCCACCATAACAGAGCCAGCCATACAGGGCTCACCATAACAGAGCCAGCCATACAGTGCGCACCATAACAGTGCCAGCCATACAGCGCTCACCATAACAGAGCCAGCCATACAGTGCCCACCATAACAGAGCCAGCCATACAGTGCCCACCATAACAGGGCCAGCCATACAGTGCCCACCATAACAGGGCCAGTCATACAGTGCCCACCATAACAGTTCCAGCCATACAGTGCCCACCATAACAGTTCCAGCTATACAGTGCCCACCATAACAGTGCCAACCATACAGTGCCCACCATAACAGTGCCAGCCATACAGTGCCCACCATAACAGGGCCAGCCATACAGTGCCCACCATAACAGAGCCAGCCATACAGTGCCCACCATAACAGGGCCAGCCATACAGTGCCCACCATAACAGTGCCAGCCATACAGTGCCCACCATAACAGAGCCAGCCATACAGTGCCCACCATAACAGAGCCAGCCATACAGTGCCCACCATAACAGGGCCAGCCATACAGTGCCCACCATAACAGAGCCAGCCATACAGTGCCCACCATAACAGTGCCAGCCATACAGTGCCCACCATAACAGGGCCAGCCATACAGTGCCCACCATAACAGTGCCAACCATACAGTGCCCACCATAACAGAGCCAGCCATACAGTGCCCACCATAACAGGGCCAGCCATACAGTGCCCACCATAACAGTGCCAGCCATACAGTGCCCACCATAACAGGGCCAGCCATACAGAGCTCGCCATAAACAGTTCCAGCCATACAGTGCCACCATAACAGGGCCAGCCATACAGTGCCCACCATAACAGAGCCAGCCATACAGTGCCCACCATAACAGAGCCAGCCATACAGTGCCCACCATAACAGAGCCAGCCATACAGTGCCCACCATAACAGGGCCAACCATACAGTGCCCACCATAACAGAGCCAGCCATACAGTGCCCACCATAACAGAGCCAGCCATACAGTGCCCACCATAACAGGGCCAACCATACAGTGCCCACCATAACAGAGCCAACCATACAGTGCCCACCATAACAGTGCCAGCCATACAGTGCCCACCATAACAGGGCCAACCATACAGTGCCCACCATAACAGGGCCAGCCATACAGGACCCACCATAACAGAGCCAACCATACAGTGCCCACCATAACAGTGCCAGCCATACAGTGCCCACCATAACAGAGCCAGCCATACAGAGCCACCATAACAGAGCCAGCCATACAGTGCCCACCATAACAGAGCCAGCCATACAGTGCCCACCATAACAGGGCAAGCCATACAGTGCCCACCATAACAGTGCCAACCATACAGTGCCCACCATAACAGTTCCAGCCATACAGTGCCCACCATAACAGAGCCAACCATACAGTGCCCACCATAACAGGGCCAGCCATACAGTGCCCACCATAACAGAGCCAACCATACAGTGCCCACCATAACAGAGCCAGCCATACAGTGCCCACCATAACAGTGCCAGCCATACAGTGCCCACCATAACAGAGCCAGCCATACAGTGCCCACCATACCGTGCAGCCATACAGTGCCCACCATAACAGTTCCAGCCATACAGTGCCCACCATAACAGGGCCAGCCATACAGTGCCCACCATAACAGGGCCAGCCATACAGTGCCCACCATAACAGGGCCAGCCATACAGTGCCCACCATAACAGAGCCAGCCATACAGTGCCCACCATAACAGAGCCAGCCATACAGTGCCCACCATAACAGTGCCAGCCATACAGGACCCACCATAACAGAGCCAGCCATACAGTGCCCACCATAACAGAGCCAACCATACAGTGCCCACCATAACAGGGCCAGCCATACAGTGCCCAAGATAAATAAGACTGTCTGAAATATGAGAGCAGTGACGAAGCATGTTGTGCTCTGATGGCTGGGGGCCGCATGTTGTGCTCCGATGGCTGGGGGCCACCCTGAGGGGCGCTGGGGGCCGCATTTTGTGCTCCCCTGGTATAGAACAAGGCATAGAAATAAAGACAAACACATCAGCACAATGTAACCCAGCTGACGTCAGCACCCAGAGCAACCTAGGAATTGGGAGAAACCCTACTGTGACCTCATCAGAGAAGAACGCGGCCCAAAAATGTCTGACGTCCACATAACACAAGACAAGGCTATAAAAGTCTCACGCAGCGTATAAAAGACTCCAGGGCCACAGTGACAACAACAACAACAACACTCAGATGAGGAAGACAGACACCGCGTCACCATAAAACACAACAACTGCATCATCACCACACAGCACAGCATGGGAGCGAAGATAAGGGGGTGCCCGGGGCCACCCAGCAGCCACCCCTCATCTACTGAACCTCGTCCTCACCCGGACTGGGTTAGAAGTAGACAAAAAATCTTTTAACCACTTAAGCCCCGGACCTGAAAAGTATTTAAAAGTAACCTGTCACATAGGTTATACCTCCCTTGCTGAGGGCAGCACAAGCTAGTGTCGGACCTGCTGTTTCCGGCGCTGTGTCCCTTATTCTGTAAGATGCTGAGGGCAGCACAAGCCAGTGTCAGACCTGCTGTTTCCAGCACTGTGCCCCTTATTCTGTAAGATGCTGAGGGCAGCACAAGCCAGTGTCAGACCTGCTGTTTCCAGTGCTGTGTCCCTTATTCTGTAAGATGCTGAGGACAGAACAAGCCAGTGTCAGACCTGCTGTTTCCAGCGCTGTGTCCCTTATTCTGTAAGATGCTGGAGTTTTAGAGCATTTACCCCTCAAATCTTATTCATGAGCAGGTGTTAGCTCCACCCACCAAAGGCTAGCTCCGCCCACTGACAGTTATTCACATGTTTCTACCTATTCAAAGTAATAGGTTTGTCAGTTGAGGTGGGCGGGGCTAGCCTCAGGTGGGCGGGGTTTGAAAAAAACTGACTCTCTGAAGGACTCTTCGAATGACTCTTCTGGCTGAAAACTGCAGATTTGAGCATTAAATACACGAAAACTGCAGCATCTTACAGAATAAGGGACACAGCGCTGGAAACAGCAGGTCTGACACTGGCTTGTGCTGCCCTCAGCATCTTACAGAATAAGGGACACAGCGCTGGAAACAGCAGGTCTGACACTAGCTTGTGCTGCCCTCAGCAAGGGGGGCATAACCTATGTGACAGGTTCTCTTTAAGCCCCAGGCCTAAAAAGTAGTGAAAGACCAGAAAATTTTTTTAGTTTTTGCCTCCTTGCGTTTCAACAGTTGTAGCTTTTTTTTTTTTTCAATGACGCAGTTGGACGAGGCCTCGTTTTATTCGAGACAAGTTGTACTTTATGGGGGAATAGTTTAAGTTCACTTCTAAATAATTGCAGTACTTTTTTTTTTATTTATTTTTTTTACATTTTTTATTTATTTTTATTTTTTTTACACCATTCACATTTCACACTTAATAACTTGTTAGATTAATTCTTCAGGTTATTACGGTCGTGTGGAGACCTACTATGTGTAGGTATTTTTGTGTGTGTAATTTATGCACAATTATTTTTTACTAAATATTTATTTTTATTTTATTATTTTTTTTTTATTCTTTTTTCTTACACTTTTTCTTTTTTTTTTTTTTTTAATTTTCATATATGCTAATACATTCTAATCTGTGTCAGTCTGACACAGGCAGTGATCAGGACAGCACACAGTGTGTCCTGGTCACTGGCTCCATACACAGACAGCTCTGGGGCAACTCTGTGCAGCCGTTCCCCGGGCTCTGTCGGGTCACCGGGTGTTCCGATCACCCGACAGAGCAGGGAAACCCTTTGATTGCGCTGCGGTGATGATCCGCCACAATCAAAGGGTTAAAGCACCGGGTTGCGGAGGTTTCCCCCGCTCCTCGGTGCTTGCAGGAGATGATCTGTGTACTACACAGCCCCGACCCCAGCGCAATTGTGGCGCCGGGCGCCGCAAACTCCGATGTCTGCAGCGACGCCAAAACATGTCGCTGCAGACGAACGACCCGCACCAGCCGACGTCAAAAGACTGTGCGCGGTCGATTTTTTTTTCTTCTTAATGCACATACCAGATTGAGGCTTCTTTTTGGGGGGCTTGAAAAAATGCCAATCAATACACCAAAAAGAAACAGCACGATGATAACTTATCTTCATTGTTTGACTATTAAGGAGTACACAGGATGGGAGAAGAATGACAGCACCTGGGGTTTTACACTCGCTCTGCAGAGAGTGTGTGTGATTACTAAGGAGTACAGAGGACGGGAGTAGAATGACAGCACCTGGGGTTGAACACTCGCTCAGCAGTGAGTGTGTGTGATTACTAAGGAGTACAGAGGACGGGAGTAGAATGACAGCACCTGGGGTTGAACACTCGCTCAGCAGTGAGTGTGTGTGATTACTAAGGAGTACAGAGGACGGGAATAGAATGACAGCACCTGGGGTTGTACACTCGCTCTGCAGAGAGTGTGTGTGATTACTAAGGAGTACAGAGGACAGAAGTAGAATGACAGCACCTGGGGTTGAACACTCACTCAGCAGGGAGTGCATGTGATTACTAAAGCGCACAGAGGACAGGAGTAGAATGACAGCACCTGAAGTTGAACACTGGCTCAGCAGTGAGTGTGTGTGATTACTAAGGAGTACAGAGGACAGAAGTAGAATGACAGCACCTGGGGTTGAACACTCACTCAGCAGTGAGTGTGTGTGATTACTAAGGAGTACAGAGGACAGAAGTAGAATGACAGCACCTGGGGTTGAACACTCACTCAGCAGTGAGTGTGTGTGATTACTAAGGAGTACAGAGGACAGGAGTAGAATGACAGCACCTGGAGTTGAACACTGGCGCAGCAGTGAGGGTGTGTGATTACCATGGGGTACAGAGGACGGGAGTAGAATGACAACACCTGGGGTTGACCACTCGTTCAGCAGTGAGTGTGTGTGATTACTAAGGAGTACAGAGGACGGGAGTAGAATGACAGCACCTGGGGTTGAACACTCACTCAGCAGTGAGTGTGTGTGATTACTAAGGAGTACAGAGGACGGGAGTAGAATGACAGCACCTGGGGTTGAACACTCGCTCAGCAGTGAGTGTGTGTGATTACTAAGGAGTACAGAGGACGGAAGTAGAATGACAGCACCTGGGGTTGAACACTCGCTCAGCAGTGAGTGTGTGTGATTACTAAGGAGTACAGAGGACACTATTAGAATGACAGCACCTGGGGTTGAACACTCGCTCAGCAGTGAGTGTCTGTGATTACTAAGGAGTACTGTCTCTTCCTGATCAGGCTGTGGGTGGTTCTATTGCAGTGATTAGCATATCAGCTCCAAATTAACTACTCAGAGACAGAAAGGCAGTGCAGGTCAGTAACCTAGAGAAACCTGTTTGCACTGAGAGCTGATAAAATCTCTCTTATCTCCTCAATAAAGCCAAATAAGCGAAGCAATGTATTTGGAAAAAGTCTTCATTTACAGTTCCCTACATGCTGAAAGCTAATCTTTGTAGTGAATCCAAAGCGCAACATTAGTAAATGCAGAGGTTCTCTTTTTCTAGCATGAAAATTTCCTAAAAGATCACAAACCATTCAGTTTAATAATTAAGCAAAGGAAAGACCGGACTGACACGGGAGCCGGCTTATAGCTATGACGTTTCTTACCACGAGGCGCTTACTCACCGATCCCTCAGCCTTATGGAAGCACAGTGGGCGCTCTTATCTACTGCTGTAAAACACACCTGTTTACCCTCCCATTCTGCTGCACGGAGCACAGTCGACTATCACAGGTGAAGAAATACTGGTTTATTGGACAATTTATTATCACTGATTATATATAGTTCTCCTATTTTGCAAAGGTAAAAACTACAGCCTTAAAAGAAGACCAAGGGAGAACAAAAGGGCTCATGTTACCCTCTTAGGTCTATAAATGTGTCAAAGGGGCAGGCTATGAATGTGTCAAAGGGGCAGGCTATGAATGTGTCAAAGGGGCAGGCTATGAATGTGTCAAAGGGGCAGGCTATGAATGTGTCAAGGGGGCAGGCTATAAATGTGTCAAGGGGGCAGGCTATAAATGTGTCAAAGGGGCAGGCTATAAATGTGTCAAGGGGGCAGGCTATAAATGTGTCAGAGGGGCGGGCTATAAATGTATCAAAGGGACGAGCTATAAATGTGTCAAAGAGGCGGGCTATAAATGTGTCAAAGGGCGAGCTATAAATGTGTCAAAGGGGCGAGCTATAAATGTGTCAAAGGGGCGAGCTATAAATGTGTCAAAAGGGTGGGCTATAAATGTGTCGAAAGGGCGGGCTATAAATGTGTCAAAGATGTAGGCTATAAATGTGTCAGAGAGCAGGCTATAATTCTGTCAAAGTGGCGGGCTATAAATGAGTCTAAGGGGCGGGCTATAAATGTGTCAAAAGGGCGGGCTATAAATGTGTCAAAGGGGCAGGCTATAAATGTGGGAAAAGGGTGAACGATAAATGTGTCAAAGGGGTGGACTATAAATGTGTCAAAGGGGGGAGCTATAAATGTGTCAAAGGGGTGGGCTATAAATGTATGAAAGGGGCGGGCTATAAATGTGTCAAAGGGGTGGATCCCACCGACGCCAATTTCGCAGTAATTGGAACTTACATTGAAATCAATGAAGAGCTCCAACCACCATTCTGTTCTCAATTGAGATTTTCAGGGGCCCATTCTTGAAATAGGTGCAGGCCCACACCTTTCAATCATGGCCAGAACTATAGTCATAGCAGCTCCTAACGGGGCCCTGAGGTTGAGGGGCCCCATTCAGGACATTGTTCCTTTTCTCGTAGGGTAGCTTTCTGCTCTCCAGCACTACTCTATGGGTCCTTTAATATATGGCGGTATTATTTATACCTATAATTATTGCTACTTATGCTGCCGGTTTAGTTTATGGTCATTAGGTGGTGGGGCCCCATCTCATTTTGCTATGAATTTTTCTTAGGCCCCTAATTTCGGTATGCTATACATGTGTGAGATACATAGAAAAACCCCTTTAAAAGTGAACCTGTCACACTGAACCTGCGACCTGATCTGCTAGCCCCATGTTATAGAGCAGGAGGAGCTGAACAAATCGATGTACAGTTTTGTGAGGAAAGACTCAGTAGAACTCGTAGTTCATTCAATAAAATTTCTGCTTATTTTTGCTTAAGGAGTCCAGTGGGCGGGCTTATCAGTGATTGACAGCATGTATGCACACTGATACAAATTAAGGCTGTCAGTCACTGATAACATACCCTAAGAACTGATCCCCATGGATAACGTGGCAGAGCCATACACTTCTATGGGGAAAATGTAGTCCTAATTGGACCAGGTTTGCCTTATTTAGCAAACATATACTGTTCTGCACAAGAGTGTGCCCTACAGTGGTGGGCGTCGCCGCGTCGGGATAAAATATTACCGTATTGGGGCCTTATACTATAGGAAATAGCAAAGGCATCAAAGTCAGGAAACTTTAGATAAGTTACTTTTCCTTTCATCATGAAAACATTCCTAGACTACATTCTTGTGTATAGATATCTTAAATTATTTTCAGCACAGTCGCTCAGTGGTTAGCACAGTGTACAATAGTGGCTCAGTGGTTAGCACAGTGTAACATGGTGGCTCAGTGGTGAGCACAGTGTTGCACGATGGATCAGCGGTTAGTGCAGTTTCGCATGGTGGCTCAGTGGCTAGCACTGTTAAGCATGTTGGTGTAGTGGTTAGCTCAGTGGTTAGCACAGTGCAGCATGGTGGCTCAGAGGTTAGCACAGTGCAGCACGGTGGCTCAGTGGTTAGCACAGTGTAACGGTGGCTAAGAGGCTATCACAGTGGAGCATGGTGGCTCAGTGGTTAGCACAGTGCAGCATGGTGGCTCAGTGGTTAGCACAGTGTAGCACGGTGGCTCAGAGGTTATCACAGTGCAGCATGGTGGCTCAGTGGTTAGCACAGTGCAGCATGGTGGCTCAGAGGTTAGCACAGTGCAGCATGGTGGCTCAGAGGTTAGCACAGTGTAGCATGGTGGCTCAGAGGTTAGCACAGTGCAGCATGGTGGCTCAGAGGTTAGCACAGTGCAGCATGGTGGCTCAGAGGTTAGCACAGTGCAGCATGGTGGCTCAGTGGTTAGCACAGTGTAGCATGGTGGCTCAGAGGTTAGCACAGTGTAGCATGGTGGCTCAGTGGTTAGCCCTATGAAGCATGGTGGTTTAGTGTTAGCTCAGTTTAGTATGATGGTTCAGTGGTTAGCTCAGTGTAGCATGGTGGCTCAGTGGTTAGCACAGTGCAGCATGGCAGCTCAGTGGTTAGCATGGCACAGCAATGTTGGCTCAATGGTTAGCATGGCACAATATGGTGGCTCAATGGTTAGCACAGTACAGCATAGTGGCTCACTGGTTAGCACAGAACAGCACAGTGGCTCAGTGGTTAGCACAGAACAGCACAGTGGCTCAGTGGTTAGCACAGTACAACACGGTTACTCAGTGGCTAGCACAGTGACTCAGTGGTTAGCTCAGTGCAGTAAGCCAGCATACTGCATCAGAACAGTGTAACACGGTGTCTTGGTGGCTAGCTCAGTGTAGCATGGTGGCTCAGTGGTTAGCACAGTGCAGCACGTGGCTCAGTGGTTAGCACAGTGCAGCATGGCGGCTCAGTGGTTAGCACAGTGCAGCATGGCGGCTCAGTGGTTAGCACAGTGAAGCAGGGTGGCTCAGGGGTTAGCACATTGAAGCAGGGTGGCTCAGGGGTTAGCACAGTGAAGCAGGGTGGCTCAGGGGTTAGCGCAGTGGAGCAGGGTGGTGCAGTGGTTAGCACAGTGAAGCAGGGTGGCTCAGGGGTTAGCACAGTGAAGCAGGGTGGCTCAGGGGTTAGCACATTGAAGCAGGGTGGCTCAGTGGTTAGCACAGTGCAGCAGGGTGGCTCAGTGGTTAGCACAGTGCAGCACGGTGGCTCAGTGGTTAGCACAGTGCAGCACGGCGGCTCAGTGGTTAGCACTGTTGCCTTGCAGCACTGGGATCCTGGGTTCAAATCCCACGATGGACAATTATAAGCAGTTTTTATGTTCTCCTTGTGTTTGTGTGGGTTTCCCACACTCCCCATATATACAGATAGGTACATCCACAATCTAGACTGTCAGCCCCAATAGGGACAGGGACTGGTGTGAATACTGACAGTCTCTGTACAGCGCTGTGGCATATAACGGCGCTATATGAATGAATAAAATAAATAAGCAACCGCAGCTCCTGGATCTTCTACGTGGGTGGATGATGATTGACGACTGCTAATGGCCACCATGGAGGTAGAGGCAAGTAGATGGCAGAACTTACATGTTATAGAAATCTCTGCTTGTTTTATCCGTTTACATCTTATGACATTGCAGGTTTTCATCCAATTTAGATTGTATGAGTGACAGATCTGCCGGGCATTATAATGGAGGCCCATAGAGATTATCATCCAATATCTGTTACATAGGTTATAAAGACGTCTAACACCATGAACATATTGGGAATCGAGAAGAAACGCGTCAGCACGAATTTCCCAGAAGAAGTGAAACCTGACATGACCCCAGCACAATCCTGGTTGGGTGTATACAAAACTGAAAAAAAAATACTTTTTTATGATGTTTTATGCTCCCGCACATAAGAAGCTGGTTAAAGAGCTTTCCCCCCTTTGGAGCCGTTCTTACAAATGCTTAAAGAACCCCACTTCCTTTTCCCAGGTGTGGAAAAATTCTACACCCTAAAGGCCCCCATTCCTGTTCAGGCTGTGGAGCTTTTAAGCTTCAGCTCCCACTTCCTTTTCAGGCGTGGGCAGTTCAAACCAGTTTCCCGGGGCCCCCCACTTCCTTTTAGGTTTGGGGGCAGTTTACACTTCGGCTCCCCCCTTCCTTCAGGCTGGGGGAAAAATTCTACAGCCTCAGGCTCCCTTTCCCTTTTTCCGGTTTGGGGTTCTACAGTTTCAGGCAAACCACTTCCTGTTCGGGCTTTTGGCAATTTTTCAGCCTCGGGCCCCCCATTCCTTTTTCCAGGCTGTGGGGGTTCTACACCCTTCAATTCCCATTTCCTGTTCGGGCTGTGGGGGTTCTAAAATTTTCAGGCTTATTTTCTGTTCAAGGTGGGGGGTTTTTCTACAGTTTCAGGCTCCCATTTCCCCTGTTCGGGGGTGGGCGGTTTTTACAGCTTTAGGCTTCATTCCCTGTTCGCTGTGGGGGGGCTTTAGAGTTCAGGTTCCCTTTCTTTTTTTCAGACTGGGGGGGTTTTAACGGGCTTCAGGCCCCCATTTCCTTTTCCCAAGGGCTGTTGGGTTTTTCTAAAGCTTCGGGCCCTTTTCATTTCCCTGTTAAAAGGCTGGGGGCCCGGGTTTTAAAGCTTCGGGCTCCCATTTCCCTTTCCCGCTGTGGGGGGTTTAACACCCTTCAGGCCCCCACTTCCTGTTCAGGCTGTAGTTTTTTCAAAAACTTCGGGGCTCCACTTCCTGTTGGGCTTGGGGGGGTTGGGCTCAGAATTGAAACGGGTTGTGTTTTCGCGAATTCACCAGGGGCTCCCCAAATAAACAAAGGGAGAGCCACACGCATGCACAACCAGCTCTGTCAAACTTTGATGGCATATCCTATCGAAACTACCTTAAAGTCTATGGTGGGAGCACCCCTTTAATTAAGAGGGAAATTCTTATTTTCCAAGACCAAAGTATGGATCAGTTCATCAACCCCGGGCAGTATGTTGGGTTAAAATAAAAATATTTGTTTATTTATGACGCCCAAACCCGAAAACCATCCCCCCCTATATAAAAGGGCCCCCTCTGCAGGTTTTTCCCTCCCCCCTATTAAAGCCCCCTCGCAGGTTTTTTTTCCCTCTATAAAAAACCCCAAACTTTCAGGTTTTTTCCCCCCCTCTATATAAAGGGCCCCCTGCAGGTTTTTTCCCCCCCTCTATATAAAGCCCCCTCTGCAAGGGTTTTTCCCTCCCTCTATATAAAAGGGCCCCTCTGCCGGTTTCTCCCCTTCCCCTCTTCTAAACCCAATCTGCAGGTTTTTTCCCACTCTCTGACATGAAATCGGAATAAAACTTTCCGTTTTTTTGGTCCCAATTTTGGGGAACCCAAAAATTTTTTCTATTCACCCAAAAGCAGAATAATGAGAGGGAGGAAAATTTTTAAGGGATTTGTATTACTTTTTGCAAAAGTCAGCGTTTCCCCCATTTTTTGTATTTTTGGGGCTTTGCCCTTAAACTGTGGGGCTTTTGGTCAAACGTTTTTGGATCCTTCCACAAGCTTCCACAATAGTTTTGGGGGGGGAAATTTTGGCCCCCTTTCCCCCTGACAGAACTGGTGTCCCCTGAGCCCAAAGTTTGGGGGGGCCCCCCTTGGGTCGCTGAGGGCCCTGTTTTGGGGGGGGCCTTGCTTTGCCCCCGGCCTTTTTTAGCTTTTTCCCCTAAAAATTTCAATAGGATTTGGGTCAGGGCTTTTTGATGGCCGTCCAGAAAACCCCCTTTTTACTTGGTTTTCCTGAAGCCACTTGTAACCCTTTTTTGGGGTAGCTTTAGGGCCTTGTCCATTTTGGGAAAATATTTTCCCCCCAAACTTTAACTTTCCCGGCTGATGTCTTGAGATTTGCCCTTTAGTTTTTGCCACATAATCTTTTTCCTCATTTATGCCATCTATTTTGGGGAATTTCACCCGTCCCTCCTGCACAAAAACAACCCCCCAACATGATGTGCCACCCCCGTGTTTCCAGTTGTGATGAAAAATTTTTAGGCCTCCAAGCTTCTCCCTTTTTCCTCCAAACAAAACAATATCAAATTATGGGCCCCCCAGTCCCCATTTTAGTTTTTTCAGACCCACAGGACAATCTCCCGGAATTTTAGGTTTGTTCCTGTGGAAATTTTCAAAAAATTAAATTTGGGGGTTTTTAGTTTTTTGGAGAAAAGGCTTTTTCCTTTGGGAGAGAGGGTTTTTAGCCCCTGTTAATACAGGACTCGTTTTACTGTGGGTAATTTACAAATTCCAGCTTCCCCCCAGCATCTTCACAAGATCTTTTTCTTTTTTTTTGGGGTTGGGTTTTGCACCCTGTCAGACCCAAAACAGTTCTCTCTGGGGCAAAATCCCCCTCCCTTCCTGAGGGGGTAGGGTGGGTGCACAAATTTCCCCTCTTGTGGGGGTACTTGCATATAATTTTTTTGTACAGATGAAAAAGGCCCCTTTAGGATTTGGGGAAATTTTCCCCCCAAAGATGATCCGACTTGTCAAAATCCCCAGTTTTTTTCCTCATTTCTTTTTCCCCGATTTCTTTAGACTTTCCCCCTGATGTTACACCAGAAGGGAACGTGTTTTTTGGTGTGGGTTTTAAAAATACATCCAAGCTTTGTCCCCCCCTAAATTTCCCCAGATGTTTCCAATAAACCTATCAAAGCTTTCAAAGGGCCTGACCTCATCATATGGGCCCGGGCCCCCAAAAATTGTGTAAAGCGGGTATCCCCGTTTCAAAAAAAACTGTGACTTTGCCCAAAAAAAAATAAAAAATGCCCTTAAAAAAATTTCTCCCTTATTCTGCAAAAAGGCAAAAAAAAATAAAATTTTTGGGTTTCCCAATTGCCTAAAAGGGGAAGGTTTATTCGATTTCATGTCAGAAAATGAGAAAAACCCCGAGATGGGGATTTATAAAAGAGGGGAGGGAAAAAACCCGTAGATGGGGCTTTTTTATAAGGGGAAAGGGGGGAAAACCCGCAAGATTGGGGGTTTTAAAAAAGAGGGGAGGGAGAAAACCCGCAGTTTGGGGGTTTTAAAAAGGGGGGAGGGGAAAACCCGCGATTGGGGGTTTATATAGAGGGGAGGGAGAAACCTTCAAAATGGGGGGTTTATAGAGGGGAAAGGAAAAAAAAGCAGATGGGGCTTTATATAGAGGGGGGGGGGGAAAAATGCAATGGGGGTTTTATTGAGGGGGGGGAGAAACCCCGCAGATGGGGGGTTTTTATAGAGGGGGAAAGGGAAAAAACCCGGGAGATGGGGCCTTTTTATAGAGGGGAGGGAAAAAACCTGAGATGGGGAAATTTTTTATAGAGGGGGGGGGAAAAAAACCTGCAAACTGGGGATTTATGTAGAAAAAAGGGGAAAAAACCCGCAGATGGGGCCCTTTTTTATAGGGGGGGAGGGGGAAAAAACCCGCAAAGGGGGGTTTATTATAGAGGGGGGGGGGAAAAACTGAGGGGGATTTTATATTTGAGGGGAGGGGGAAAAAAAGCAGGGGCTTTTTTTTATAGAGGGGAGGGAGAAACCTTTCAGGGTGGGGGTTTATTTTAGAGGGGGGGGAAAAAACCCGTAGATGGGGGTTTTATAGAGGGGAGGGAAAAAAACCCCCCCGATGGGGCTTTATAATTGAGGGGGGAAAAAACCCGCAGATTTGGGGGTTTATATAGAGGGGAGGGGGAAAAAAAAGGGAGATAGGGCCCCTTTTTATAGAGGGAGGGAAAAAACCCGCAGATGGGGGTTTTTATAAGGGGGGGGGAAAAACCTGTTGATTTGGGGGTTTAAAATAGAGAAGAGGGGGGAAACCCGCAGATGGGGTTTATATAGAGGGGAGGGAAAAACCTGCAGATGGGGGGTTTAAATAGAGGGAGGGGGAAACCTGCAGATGGGGCCTTTTTATAGAGGGGGAGGGGGAAACCTGAGATGGGACTTTAAAATAGGGGGGGGAGAAAATGGGAGATGGGGCTTTAAAATAGAGGGGGGGTTTGAAACCTGCAGTGGGGCTTTTTTATAGAGGGGGTGGAAAAACCCGCAGATGGGGCTTTTATAGAGGGGGGGAAAAAACCCGTAATGGGGGTTTATATAAGGGGGGGGGAGAAACCCGCAAGATGGGGCTTTTTATAGAGGGGAGGGAAAAAACCCCGCAGGTGGGGATTAATAGAGGGGGGGGAAAACCTGCAGAGGGGGGTTTATTTAGAGGGGGGGGAGAAACCTCAGATGGGGGGTTTTTAAAAAAGAGGGGGGGGGAAAAACCCGTAAATGGGGCTTTAAAAAAGAGGGGAGGGAGAAACCGCAAGGGGGTGGGGGTTTTATTAAGGGGGGAAAAAAACCCGCAATGGGGCTTTAATAGAGGGGGGGGAAAACCCCCGGGGTGGGGGTTTTTAAAAAGGGGGGGTAGAAAACCCGCAGGGGGGGGCCCTTTAAATACACCCGGCCCCTTTATTAGGAAAATTTTGTCCCAAATGTGTTAAACCCCTTTTAAATTTTTAATCGCCCCAAACAAATTCGGGAACCGGATTTAGGGCATGTAGACTTTGGCAAGACAATCTCCCGCAGTTCAAACCCGGGATTCCCCGTATGGGGAAGAAAGGTGATTTGAGTGCCTTTTTTAACGGGGATGGTTTTTGGTGCCCGAAGGGGTGGTTTGGTATTTCGAAAATGCTGATCCCTGGGGTTTTTACCACAACCATCTCTGGGGTTTTCAGAGAATGGCCCAAAAAGGGAAAAAAAATCCTAACGGGGAGTCCTGTGGGGGAAATGCCTTGTTGATGCCAGAGGTCAAAGGAAGAATGGGCAGACTGGTTCGAGCTGATAGAAAGCACAACAGTGACTCAAATACGCCACCCGATACACCAAGGTAGGCAGAAGAGGCATCTCGAACGCACAGTACGGCCAATCTTTGAGGCACGATGGGCTACAGCCACAGAAGACACCACACCGCGGGTGCCAACTCCTTTCAGCTAAGAACAGGAACTGAGCTCCAATTTGCCCAAGCTCATCGAATTGGACAGTAGAAGATTGAAAAACGTTGCCTGGTCTGAGGAGACTCGATGTCTGCTGCGACATTCGGGTCTGGTAGGGTACAGAATTTGGCGTCAACACAGAAAGCATGATCCATCCTGGCTTGTATCAAGGTCAGGCTGGTGGTCGGTGGTGTCATGGTGAGGGGGGAATATTTTCTTGCCACTCTTCTTGGCCACACTATGGTACCAACTTGAGCTATCGTTGCAACACCTTGCACGGAATCTATGCCACGAAGAATGAGGCAGTTCTTGAAGGCAAAAGGGGGTTCAACCCCGTCTACTATAAGCATGGTTGGGGTAAAAAAACCCTAATAAAGTGGCCGATGTGAGTGTGTAAGGGGAATGGAAAACCTGCGCTATGGGGCTTTTTATAGAGGGTGGGAGAAACCAGCAGATGGGCTTTTATATATAGAGGGAGGAGAAACCTGCGAGAGTGTGGCTTTATTATAGAGGGGAGGAAAAACCGTGCAATGGGGATCTATATAGAGGGGAAGGGAGAAACCGGCAGATGGGGCATTTATATAGAGGAGGGAGAACCTGCAGATGGGATTTTACAGCTAGAGGGGAGAGGAAAAACCTGTAGATGGGGCTTTATATACAGGGGAGGAGAAACCTCAGAATGGGGCTGTATATAGATGGGGAGGGAGAAACCTGCAGATGGGGCTTTTATATAGAGGGGAGGAGAAACCTGCTGATGGCGGCTTTATATAGAGGGAGGTAGAAACCTGCAATGGGGCTTTATATAAAGGGGAGGTAGAAACTGCAGATGGGGCTTTATATAGAGGGGCGGAGAAACCTGCAGATGGGGCTTTATATAGAGCGGGAGGGAAGAACCTCGCAGATGCGGGCTTTATCTAGGGTGGGGAGGTGAGAGGGGAGGGAGAAACCTGCAGATGGGGCTTTATATAGAGGGTAGGAGAAGACCTGCAGGCATGGGGATTTATATAGAGGGGAGGGAAAAACCTGTAGATGGGACTTTATATACCGAAGGGGGAGGTGAGAAACCTGCAGATGGGGCTTTATATAGTAGGGAGGGAAAACCCTGCAGATGGGGCTTTATATAGAGGGGAAGGAGAAAACCTGCAGATTGCGGGCTTTTATATAGAGTGGTAGGGAGAAACCTGCAGATGGGGCTTTAAATAGAGGGGAGGGAGAAACCTGCAGATGGAGCTTTTTATAGAGGGGATGGACATTGCTGGTTTACACTGTATATTTTGTGTAGTGAGTGAGATCTTATATAAAACGTCATTTTATTTTTTGGCTGTTTCTGACCCCGAGGATATTTGCCGTCTGTCTTTCAGGCCACTCCCCCCCCCCCCCCGCCCCTGTATGACCCTGTTTGCGCTTTACCTGGTTCTCCTCATTTATTATCTTTGTCTCCCTTGTGGCTTCGTCTTTGGGGGTTTTCTTGTTTTCGGCATTTTGCTTCCACGTCTCCACTGTTTCGCTCTGTGAGTTCAGAGTCGAGGACCCTGAGAGTTTGGACAACTCTTCCTCTCGTGCTTTCCTGGGAGACCAAAAAGGTGCAAACAGCATAAACACCACGCGGAGCAAAAGGAACAAACTATAACAAGCAATGTATATAATGTGTTTACTGAGAACAAAGCAAAAGTCATCCGAAAGCTTCATTTGGCAACACAACAGTTTTTCCCCATGTGTGATAATTACACCGGGGGGGAACTTATCTACAGGGTCTTAAAGGGGTCGTCTCACTACAAGGATTGATTTTTTGCAAAGATCGGCCAAACAAGTCACTTTGCAATATGTGCCCAAAATACCAGGTCCTCCTGTTCCTAGAAAACCCCTCTTTATGGGCTGCAACAGCCCCCTCAGTCCTATAGCTACAACCTTTTTGATCTCTCCATAGGCTCCCGGACTGGTTGCTATAGCTACAGACCTTTAAATCTCTCCGATGGCTGCCAGCCTGGTTCTAAAAAAAGCCTTTTAAACCCCAGGGACCGGGGTTTAATCCTTTTCCCCTTTTTAAATGGGCTCCAGCACTGGTTGCTATAGCTACAACTTGTTTGATCCCAGATGGGCGCCAGAAACTGGTTGCAAAGCACAGACCTGTGTGACTCTCCCGATGGCTGCCAGTACGGTTCTATACCTACGACCCTGTGACCACCCCATACCCCGCCACCTGGTGCTATACTACAGACCTTTTCAATCCTCCTGAAGGCCTTCAGCACGGGTCCTATAGCTACAATCTCTTGATCTTTTGATAGGCTGTCACACTGGTTGCTATACTAAGCCTTTTTATCCCCCCCGATGGGCCCCAGCACTTTTTAAATAGCTACAGACCTTTGTCTCTCCCTAGGCTGCCAGCACTGTTCTAACTAAAACCCGTTTGATCCCTCATGATAGGCGCCACCGGGTCGCTAAAGCACAGACTTGTTGTCTCTTTTAAAAGGGCGTTTGTGCGGTTGCTTAGCACAGACCCTTCACGCACCTAGGAAAGTCAGTAAACACCCCCTAAATTCAAAATAAAACCAAAAAAAAGGGACTGGGGTGGATAAACTATGTAGTGAGACAACCCCTTTAAATTTAACATAAAAGTAATCAAAGGGAAAAAACTGCGGCAGGGTTTTTCCCCCGGGGGCCGCTTGGGGATGGGGTTTGGCACCGCTCCGCTGCACGGTTCTCTTCCTTACACAACCTCTAGTTGGGAGACTCCAAACTAGTATTTTGCAACATGATTATAATGCAATAATTTAATAAACACTTGGGATACAACCCAAAATACCGCAGTTGGGTGACCCAAACACGAGAGACGCACCAGAGACCCACACCCTGACGCACCGCAGACAAAAATAGGGAAACACCCCCCAAAACACACCCGACACCTCAAAACCCCCGGGCACCCCAAACACACATACGGCACCCAGCAGACAACACCAAGAAGCACCCCAACACACCACAAAGCACCCCCACACACACACAGAAGCACCCGCAGACACACACACAGAAGCACCCGCAGGGCAAAACAGAGCCCCCAAACACCACGAACACCCCAGAACCAAAAAGAA